>JAULKM010000008.1:18747668-18760023 GCA_032355605.1 Rubia tinctorum
AATGATTTTTGCGGAAAACAAGTTAACATCTCGATGCGATATTGCAATTTTATTTGATCTTTAAATATCCTTATAATAGATTGGTTATTCCTAGAACCTAATTAAGTTGAATGTCAATTCCACTTATCGTAATAGTTGTTGGACTTTTTTCCCTACATATGTATGATTGATTTCAAAATAAAATAATAAATTACAATTAGGTTATTATTTACATAAAATTTACATGATAGTACTCACTTTGTCTCAACTCTATTTACACTTCTACTTTTTTTACACTATTATCTATCAAAGTTTACTGCATATTTGAATAGATATATGAATAATATTATTATTGTATGTAATGTTGTACAATTCGTCGTCATAACAAGTAGTTTCTAAATATATCTTTCTGCCGATATTTTACGTAGGTAAACTTATTAACGGTCAAACATGTTTTATGAATAATGTGATAATGATTCTAATGCAACCAGAACCGGGACGGGGGAGTAGCATTTGTGTAAATTTGTAAGAAACTAGAGTTTTTTTTTGGCAATTAATATTAATTTTTTCTAATTTACACTTTAAACCTTGATTTTTCCATAACTTATGAAAATACCGTCTTTCAACAGACGGACTCTTTTTTATTTAATTAACTAACAATCGAAAAAAAAATCAGCCTTTCTAGAAGGAAAAAAAGGGTCAATTGGTCAAGCAAATTGGGCCGGGGCGTAACCCTACGCTGATGTTTAACATTCACTCTCTATTTTCTCATCTCTCTTCTCTCATCGCAATCGCACCTGCGCTCTCGCCGACCGCCACCGAGCTGATCGTAAGCATCAATCTTCTCTATTCAGTTCAACATGTCTCAATCCTTCCGGATCTTTTCCTCTTTATCTGTAAAATTAGGATTTCGCTCGTAATCTAACGCGCAAATTGTTTAATCATTGATTGAAATCAGGATTGACAACTGACGTTGAGCCCATCGCCTCTTGCTTCGATTTCAAACATGTGAGTCGGATTTTAGAATCATTTTTTATAATTATATATTTGTTATATAAATGTTTTGGAATTTTGATTAATTCAAGGCGGTAGAGATCCGTGCGAACAATTAGGTATTAAGATTGTTAATTTGTGCGGTTTTTGGATTCATCCTTCATATAATATTTTTGTAAATCACTGGCGGTTATTTAGGGTGGTGGGCGTGTAAAATTAGTTGCTGGACTCTGATCTTACTTAGAATTGGGGCTGTGTTTTTAATCCTCAATTTGGGCCTTTTTCAGTTTAGTGATTTCGATGTGCATTTTGTGATAGGTCGGACGAGGAACCAGTTGATCCCAGGAAGGACCTCGAAAATGTTTGCAAGGCCAAGTGTGTTAGGGAATGGCGTGCATATGAGGTACTGAATTACACCTCACGCTGTTGGTGCTCAACGGTTCCTTGTTTTTACTGTTCATCTTGAATGCCTTAACATGCCTTTAATATTATTATATGTTCCGTATGGGTTTGCATTAACAACTGGACCAACTGCCTATCGTATTAAAATTATCTTATATCTTGGTGTGCTGCTGTTTCTTAAAGGATTGCTAATGATTTACGGTAGAGCACTTACGTCGTGTAATGTGAATCATAGTAGGGTGGTTATTGTTGAATTTAATTCCCTGTAGTTTCAACTTACTCACAGATTATATTGGTTTTAGAGGAAACAGTACACAACACATACATAGTCTCCTTGACTTTGAGGGATGGCTTGCCTATGCATGTTCTACTGCACTTTGAATATAAATTTGAAACATTCGAACTTTTTTTTACCAACATAGGTTTTTTCCTTTTGTCCACTGTGAAAGGAGAATTATCTGGCCTGTAGTTACTGACATAGTATGAGGGCCTTTCAATTTGGCAAGAGTAGTTGTTATTGTTGCATCTCTTACATGGATGCAAAATTGTCCGTGATTCTGATAATTTAGCTGTTTCCACTTGTGATCATAATTAGTCTTAACTGTGAAAAATGGAGTCTGGTTGTTTTCTAATGTTTGACTTGGAAACACGGAGAGGTACTTTGAGAAGCATGCCATATTAATGTTAGTTACAGTGTTAGCCAATTGGCTGTCTAGCTCTGAGCTCTGTCTCTTCATCATCCAACTTGTTAAGCTTTGTTGTCATAAATAATATTCAGGATTGTGCAATTTATTCTAGAAGTTCAACTCTGGCTGACTCTATTTGCTAGGCAAGAGTTAATTAGGGATAACTTCATGGCATTTGAGACCTTGCCACCTCGGATGCTTTGCGTGATTGCTCCAGTGTTCAATGCATGTGGGTTCACACCTTTTGTGCTTTTTTCCTATAATATTTTCCTTAAACGTGTTGAGAGCGTGTATAAGAGAGGGAGAAGATGGTGGGGGTCATGTTTCCTAGAGTCTCTTTTTTTGAGCATTAACTCTAGAACTTCTGTCAGACATACAGTTGGTATTGTGGTTGGTCTTTGCTGTTTGGGTTTTGCTCCCTTCTTCTTGCCTTGTTTAGTTTTGGTTGGATCTATTCAATGTGTATTAATAATGTCTACAGTTAGGTTATCGATTGGCTGGTGGTTATAAATGCTTGATTGATCATTCCTGTAATGAGGAATTAGAGCTATGACTGTGTCTCTTCCCTGAAATTTTATTGTATGTGATTGTTAATAAAGTGCACGACTTACTGGTTTAATTCTCTCTGTTCATTCGTTTGAACCTTTGAGGAATTTGAATTTGCAAATATGTTTTGGATGAAGTTATAGTCTTGTTTTTTATTCAGAGACTAATAACAACTACCATTAATTCTACAGGATTGCGTGTTGAGAATCAAAGATGATGACACTGGAGCCAAACATTGCACTGGTCAATCTTTTGATTATATACGCTGTATTGACATATGCGTACGTCATGTTTCTTTTCTTTTATTTTGGACTTGTTTGCCGGGTAAACAAATTCCTTGGTGTACTGATTCTTACGTTCAATTGTTCTGGAATGCAGGTTGCGCCTAAGCTATTTGCTAAACTTAAGTGAGAGAGTTAGTATGAAGTTGTCAATGTTCTATCGATTTTTCTTTGCGAATTCACTTGACCTGATGAAACAGAAGCTGTGAAGATTTTGAATCAAATTAATAAATTGTGATCTAGAAGCTCACATGGCTACTTTCAATACCCAATTTGGTCTGGTGTGTTTTCTTTACACTTTGGCAGGGAACTGAAATTTTTATTTCTTTATTAGCTCGTCTTTTTTTCTTCTTTTTCATTCTTTGATGAATACGTGATGGCACTTAGTTATTGTAGGAATCCAACTGTGCAAGTGACGAGGCTTTTATACTATATTCTAGCATTTGTGAGAAATGGTAAAATCCTGGGACAAGTGTGTATGTACAACTTTTAAATTTGGACATAAAGATCATATTGGGCAGAAGATGTTTAACGTAGCTTGATGGTTGATATGATTAACTTAACATGTTAATTATAAAACCTTTTGACAAAATATAAGATTTCGTTGAAATAAAGAACAAACAAAAGGAATAATACCACGCCTTCAAACTTACGTGCAGATAGATAGTGCACCGTAATCATTATCACGTTGTTCAAGAAGTATGTTTGACCGTTAATATGTTTATCTACGTATATTATCAACAAATAAAAAATTGATATTTAGAAACGATTTGTTACAACGAATTGAACAATATCATATATTATAATATTTTTGTTCATATCAAATATGCAATTTAAGTTTGATAGAGAATGGTGCCAAAAAATAGAAGTGCACATAGAGTTGGACAGATGAAATACCTAACATCGTTCCAGAATTAATAATTTTATCTCTACATAAAACCAAAAGTGTTATCGACAAAAGGTGTTATTCTCCGTTCCAACTGAATTTGCACACTAATCATTATCATGTTGTTCAAGAAACATGCTTGTCTGTTAATATGTTTTCCTACGTATAATAGCGGTAAATAAAAAGTTGACATTTAGAAATTATTTGTTACGACGAATTCAACAATATCATATAAAATAATATTTTTATTCATGTATATATGTATATAAATTCAAATATGCGATCAAAATCTAATAAATAATAGTATGAAAAAATAAGAATGCAAATTCAACTGAAACAGAGTACCACTACTCTTGCAATTTTACAGGAGGACCGATTGCAAGTCCTCCAAGAAGTGAAGTTAAAACTATGCTTCTATATAATAAATAAACAAACTATGTCTCCATAGTCCTATATTTCCTACTCTCACTGTCTCATCAGTAATGTTATATTTACTTTTTCAAATTCAAATTTGATAAATTTTGACTGTAAATATTAATTAATATACATATAATAAATATATTACGTGAGATATTGTTGAATTCATCTTAACTTATATATTTTAAACATCAATTTTTTATATGTAAAATTGATTTATGTAACTAGAGATATTGACGGTCAAACATGATCATTGAAAACCGTGAAAAGATAAATATGCCATTACTGCTGTGATGAATGAAGTATATAGCTGTAACAATTAAATTAAATGTACGGACTCGTTGAAGGAAAATGCCGAAATCCCCTCTCTCTATTTCTTTCTTCGCACACTTTGTTGATCTTCAAAATGTCATTTATGCTCGTAAATACTAAATGTTGGGTGTTTTATTATGATGATCAGTGTAATTTATATAGGGTACACGAATGAGTTTCAAAGTAAAGGAAATATCTATCATATCACATCATATCTCAATCAAATCTCAATCACCGATCTCGTCTATCCTTACACCCCCCTCAAGTGAAGCGTCAGATGCTCAGAGACGCAAAGTTTGGACCTAAAAAACTCAAAAGGAGGACGAGATATGTAGAACGACGGGTCTCGAGACAACGCGCACAATCTACATCTGAATAGCCCAACACCTCGGAAGAGCGAGTTGAGTGAAATGACAAACCAAATTACATAGTCCCACGAACATAGCGGAGAATACGAGTAACTGCAGCAAAGTGATCATCCCTAGTATCCTGAAGATACTGACTAACGGAATTCACCGCAAAAGCAAGATCCGGACGAGTGATGGTGAGATACTGCAGAGCACCAACCAATGACCGATAAAGAGTAGGATTTGCAAACTTCTCACTGGTACTACTGTGAAGCTGAGACAGCGAAACAAACGGTGTAGAGACGGCAGTAGCATCAGTCATCCCAGCTCTACGGGGAATATCACGAGCATACTTGGTTTGGCCCAAGAACAAACCTAAGGAATTAGACTCAACCTCAAAACCAAGAATATAGTGTAAAGAGACCAAGTCCTTAATGGAAAACTCCTTATCGGTTCGAGCAATGAACTGACGAATAGCCGAAGAGTTGTTTCCTGTAAGAATAATATCATCCATATAGACCAAGAGATAAAGCAAAGTAGTTCTGCGAGAAAAAACAAACAACGATGTGTCTTCCAAACTGCAAAGAAAACCAAGCTAGCGTAGGTAAGTGATGACCGGTGAAACCAAGCTTGAGGAGCCTGTTTTAAGCCATACATGACTTTCCGCAGGGAACGTACATAATTAGGATGGGCATCATCCTTATATCCAACATGTTGGGCCATATAGACAGGAGAATCAAGAAAACCATTTAGGAAAGCGTTTTGACATCCAGCTGATGCAAGGCCCAACGACGTGGTGGCAATGGCAAGAACAGTATGAATAGTGGAAGCTTTCCCAATAAGGTTGAAGGTATGATCAAAATTAAACCCTGGAATCTGAGAGAAACCCTGCGCAACTAGTCGAGCCTTGTATCGATCAATAGTACCATCAGACCGATACTTGAGATGATAAACCCACTTGGAGCCAACAACATTCACATCTGGCGGACGAGGCACCAAATCCCAAGTATGCTGGTGTCGATGTGCATTCATTTCTTCATCCATTGCTGAAATCCAACGAGGATCATGAAGAGTCGCACGATAATCTCGGGGCTCATTCTGAGCAACTAATGCAGCAGAAAACCAGATACCTCATAATCAGGGAAGGATCGAGGACGTCGAGAACCATCCATCGTTCTGGTGGTCAAACAATGCAAGCGAACGGGTGCTGACTTAGGAGAGGCATCAGTGACAGGGATAGGAGAATCAGGAGTAGAAGTGCTGCGAGCCTGGGGCAAAGTTGTAGTGGCCGGACTCATGGGTCTCGGGGCCGAAGAAGTAGGCGTCAGGGCCAGAGCGGCTGAAGGTGATGTTGGAGTGTCATGATCATAACAAACCACACAAGGTAACCGAGTAGAGGATGATGCAGGTCAAGGGCTAGGTTGAAAGGACCATACAACAGAGAGCTCTGCAAATGAAGATAACTCCAAATGAGAGGTAGAATGGACATCCCATGGAGAGGAGGCATACGTAAATAAGGTCTCGTCAACCTGGACATGACATGAGACATAAATAAGCCCAGTAGCCGTATCGAGACACTTGAACCCTTTGTGGCGAGAACAGTAGCCAATAAAAACATATGGAATGGAGTGAAGTGCAAACTTATGAGACGCAAGAAAACGCAAACATGGATATGCACGACAATCATATGGGTGAAAGAGAGAATAATCCAGTGTTGTTCAAAAAAGGAGCTCAAATTGAGACTTTCCACCAACAATGGAACTAGGCAGGCAGTTAATACTATAAACCGCAGAAGAGAAAACATCAACCCAATATGATTCTGGCACTGAAAATTGAAATAACATGGCTAGACCAGTCTCTGTGACGTGGCGATGCTTGCGCTTAGCCCGACCATTCTGAGCAGGTGTATAAGGAGAAGACATATGATGATGAATGCTACAAGTCACAAAGTGAGCCTGCAATCAATGATTAGTGAACTCTGTGCCGCCATCCGTTTCTAAGATTTTGACCTTGGTAGAAAACGGAGTCTCAACAAATGTCTGGAACTGGATAAATACGTCAAAGAAATCAGACTTTTGACATAACGGTAAAAACCATGTGAATCGTGATCGATGAAACCAACATAGTAGGAATAGCCTTCTACCGATATAATTGGGGTTGGTCCCCATAAATTATAGAGCAACTTATCTGACAAACCAGTGGCTCACTTATCATTCGTAGAAAATGACATATGCTTGCTCCTAGCCATTTGACAAGAAGAGCAATTGACAGGTGCAGGCAAAAGAGAGGTGACAGATATGACCTTGTTTCTCAGTAACTGAAGGGTTGCATAAGATACATGACTAAGACGAGAATGCCACTGCTCAAAGGAAGCTTGTGCTTAATGAAAAATTCAACTAAAAAGTGGAATCAACAGTTTCAAGAAAATACAGACCCGAACGATGATGACCTTTACCCATTATTTCTCATGTATGCTTTTGTTTAATGAAAAATGCACCGGCATCAAATTTAACAATAACAGGTAAATCATGATTAAGTTTACTAATGGATAGTACACTTCTGGTAATTTGAGGGACCACAAGAACGTCATTAAGAGCCAAGGCTGAAAGATTACAGTGACCAATTTGAGAAATTGATAGTGAATCACCATTGCCCACATAAATGGAATTAGAACCATGATAAGCATGTACCTTCTCAAGATGACAAGGAGTGGAAGTCATGTGAGATGTTGCACCAGAATAAAAAATCCATTGATTAAAAGAACGGCTACCAAAGAAAGCCATAACTGCAGTGAGGTGTTGCCGTGAATGGTCCAAATTGCTCAAGAAATAGGAACAGGCCGCACAAGGCGCGGGTAAAGTCTGCCAAAAAAATTGCACAACGCGTGAACGAACGCGCTGAGAACTCACCGCGCGTCGCTTCACGCACTAAAAGGTCGAGCTCGCGTGTCTTTCACGCGCTAAAGCTTCTGTTTCCCCGAAGCGCGTGAGCTCACTTGCCGAGAGATGCGACAAACGGACGGCGATCACCTCTGCAACTAACGCTGGAATGGCTGGAATGGATGGAACGAATGAAACCTTTGACCGGAGATGAAGTTGAACTCGCCTACGGTGTGAAGCCCTCTGCCGGCAGCGAAGTTTAACTCGTCGGGTAGCTATCGAAGAACGCCGCTGAAACGCTAGCTATCGAAGAACCCCGTTGAGATGGATGGCCTCTGGACGGAGAAGATGGCCGTTGCGATGAAGATGTCGGCACCGGAAGTTTGCCGGAGATTCGCTGGACGGAAGTTCGCCGGAGATGTCGGCACCGTTGCGCTGATTTTGTCAGGAAAAAATGAAGAAAAAGAAGGGAGAAATTTAGGACAGGATCAAACTTGCTCTGATACCATGTAAAGACTAAATGTTTGGATGATTTATTATGATGAACAATGTTGTTTATATAGGTTACAAGCATGAGTTTGAAAGGAAAAGAAATATATATCATATCCTATCATATCCTATCATATCTCAATCAAATCTCAATCACCGATCTCGTCTATGCTAACAAGGACAATGATATTGGATGCATCCTTTCGCACGCTTAGGGACCTGTCAAGACACTTTTAACAGATATTTTGGATGCTCCGCGAACAACTAATGGAGAATTTGATAATTTAGATACTTAAACTGCTAACTACATTTATAAAATAACTTATAAATCAATTTTGTACAATGCATGCACGAATGTGACCCACTAATAAAAAGTTAAATTATATTAATTAATATGCTAATTTAAATTTTAACGCAACTAATAAATCAATTATGTATAGTATTTGCACAAATGTGACCCATATTCTATGCATGTAATAGTAATATATCACTTTTTTTTCTCTAATTCAATCTTTGATTTTTCTAAACCCTATTTTTGGGTTTTACATTACCCGTGGTACAACGTGCTATCACTGACGCATTGAAAACTCGTCAAATATTCCCTATATAATCCCTGCCCAATGAAGAGGATAAACCAGCTGACAAAAACGTGCTATGGCTTAGACCAGAATGACCTCAACTTCTTCACCCAGCTTGTAGGTTTTGACAAATGAGACCATGGCTCTATTTAATTACAAATTAGGTTTACGAAGCTGGCTATTTATGTATTCATCTTTTGATTGATTTGGTAGAACTAGTTAAAATTTTATTACGATGACACAACGACCTTACTTCCTCCATCTCATTTCAATTTGCAATTTAATTATTCAGTTAATCAAAATTTCTTTTTTTACTATAAAATTGTATTTGTATATAAGTATAAATCTTATTGTGTGATACCTAGTTAGATTCTTTATAGCATATATTTTCAAAAATTAACTTTTTACAAATTTTATTTATCTGCAATAAAAGATGTTAGGGATCAAGCCAGCTGATAAAAATCAGAGCGTGCGGTTTATAATGATATAAACGTAGTTTTATCTCTTTGTTAATTTATATTTCGAAGCCCCTCGAGCAGCCTCATCCACCTTAGAATAGGAAGCAGACAAAATCCTGATACAACACCTCTCTGAAGGAAACCCTTTTTTTCTTCTATTGAATATCCTGCGTTATTGCCGTTAGAACAGAAGTAGTAAAACATTGAAAAAGAAAATCTTCGAAAACTCTAGTTGCATAAAACAAAGACATAAGACAACTTTACACTGAAGTTGTTATCTTCTGCTTTATTGTTGCGCCTATTTAAAGGCAAAACCAACTAATAACATGGCTTCCGAAGCCAGTAAAAACTCCTAAACTAACTCAACCACTAGCCACTAATCCAAACTAATAGGGAATACTAATTCTTACTAAGACCAATTCTAATAATTATATGAATAATATTTATGATGTTACATGCTGCAACAAAGTAACTACTTCTAAATAATCAAAATTGATTGATCTAACAGTTGCTTGGCTGGCTACTGTGAATGGTGGAAATTTTGAGCTAGAAGTTAATGATCCCCCTAGTCAGAAAAATAATGGGCCATCATCATTCAGATTTTTTTGTGGTGAATGATGGGCTTTGTTGCAAATTAAGTTGCTGTATAAAATGCTAACAGTTACTTGGTTAAAACGGGGAATGAATTTAATTAACTTTGTATTTAGTTGCTTTTGTGATGAAACTGAAACGTTCAGGCTGCTACGTTCTAAACATATTTGTGCACAAGAAATCACAAATGCCTTGCAGAGCCTTAGTGATTTTGGAATAGTAAGTTAACAATGCTGGTTGGGAACTTTCTTAGTTCGTGAAAGATGATGCACAACACATGATTATTTTCATAAACTTTTCTTTTCCCTTTTCACAACAATGAAGGTTCATTTTCTTTTGTTGATGTATGTTGTGTTTCCTACTGTCACACTTGTATCAAAACGTGAAGATTGAAACCTTGTCCAAGATGACAGTTTTCTATGATTTTGCTGAGAAAATATCAGTTGATGATGTCGAACACAATTGCATTGCTATGAAATTGATCACATGAAGGATGATGTTTTCTTCAGTATATTTCCAACATTATTTACTCTACACCACTAACTTACACAATATATTGTTATGTGTTTGGTTAATATTCCACACGAAATAACTAAATAACCAACCTAGACCAAATTGCCTTTTATCACAATTTTGAGAAAAGTCGCTGCATACCTGTGGGGATGTGGATGATGCTGCAGAAGAAGGCCGCTGCTACTTCTTTGGTGGCCAGGGACTTCGCCCGGAGGTTTAAGTATGGAGAAATAGTGGTGAGGTTTTTCCCTTTTTGTTTGCTAATTGCGTTTTAATCGATGTAGATATGTTGTTTTTTTAGGCTGCAAGTTAAGTCTTTTGGTTTTACAATTCTTGCTTTGTAGGAAATTATATATCGTTAATTTGTTCAATATGTTTTCTTACTCTAGGTTGTTGTTTGTAAGCCTAGTGTTTTACTTTATTTTCTCGTGCATATGCTGCACATCATGAAGCCATAACAATGAACACATCGTCAGCACATCCGGTGCTGTACTGAAGCCATAATAATGAGCCACTAATTTAATTAGATGAGTTATTACTTATAGAGAAAAATGCATTTTAACCCTATGATTTGTTCGAAAGTGCGGACATAACCTTGTAAAATATGAAAGTGCAAATCTGACCTTAACTTTTCTATGAAAGTTCCAATTTAACCCTAACAACCTGAATTTTTTCGAAAGATATTAAAAATGACCATTATACCCCTGATTTAAAAAATAAAAAAAATAAAAATACAAACTTTTCCATGAAGAGCTGTGAGAGACCAAGTACCATTTCGCTCCATGTCCATGGAGGAGGAAAGAGGTGGTGCAAAGCTCCCCCTGGGCGCAAATGGTGCAGTATTCGCGTCATCAAAGACAACCTGATAAGGTAGAATCTGTGTCAAAGGTGGTGACTAGGAGGTGGATGGAACCCAAATTGGAAATTGGTCTTCGAAAAATACAACATCCCGAGAGAAGAAGAACAGTTCGGATTCAAGATCATATAGACACCAACCTTGCTTGCCACTAGAAAAACCCATGAATGCACATTTACGACTGCGAGCAATGATATTGTCCATAGACCGAGGAAGAGTAGAGGCAAAACAAAGGCAGCCAAAAACACAAATTTTTGAGTATTTTGGTTCCTTTTTGATAACCAATTGTAATGGTGTCTGATTCTAAAGAAATAACATAGAAGTTCGGTTGATCAGAAAATAAGCAGTAAGGATACATTCTCCCCAAAACTTGATTGGAAAAGCAGCCTAAAATTACAAAGCATGCGCCACATTCAAGAGATGGCGATGCTTGCGCTCCACTCTGCCATTCAGCTGAGGGGTTTAGGTGCAATAAGTCTCATGAACAATACCATGTGCTGCAAAATAATCCTTAAGACCAAAAAACTCTCTACCATTATCTGATCTAAAACGATGAACTTATGTCTGGAACTGAATTACAGTAAGTGCGCATAAATTCATAATCAGCCTCAAAACCTTGAACTTGGACTTAATTACATAAACCCAGGTTGCGCAAGAGTAACCATCAACAATTGCAACAAAGTATTTAGCACCACATGAAGCAGGAATTCTGTACGGACCCCAAATATCACAATGGACAATCTCAAATAAGGTTGTGGCTTTATTAGAACTTAACCGAAAAACTGCTCTTGTTTTTTAGAATGAAAACAAATGTCACAAGGAGTAGTACTCTGTACAGAATCACAAGAAATAGGTAAAAATGCTAAAACTACAAATGAAGGATGCCCTAGCCTTTTGTGCCACAACTCAGCTGTAGTAATCTTCTCGGACTTAAGTGTGGAACATGCCTGGCGGCCACCGAGAAATGCCACAACCAGTAAACACTAGGACGTTGCTCACCCTCACCAATCACTGTCTTTGTATCGCTTTCCTGTAGTACACACAACTTATCTATTAAGAAAGTGAAACACTGGGAATCCATAAGCAACCTAGCAAAGGAGAGAAGGTTGCATTCCAAAGTCGGCAAATATAGAACATGATCA
>JAULKM010000008.1:18767618-18778025 GCA_032355605.1 Rubia tinctorum
GAAACAACCAAGACCAAACCCGACCCGATCGGATATTTTTCAACACTACCAAATGACACCTGAACCCGAACGCACCCGATCAAGACCCGATACCCGAAGACAAAAAATTCCAAATTATACCGAACCGATTGGATCTCACCCGTACCCGACCGAAGAGACCCATTTGCCAGGTCTACTCCCAACACCATTTGTCTCATCCCATAATTAACTTATCCTCCGGTAGAAAACCGTCTTTCCCTAAGTTATCAAACATCCATAATACTTTCAACCCAAATTTTGCACTTGTTTACTTAAACATAATACATTTTAACTTAAATACGTGATAAGGTATACTCCCTCCGGTTTTTTAACATTGGCACACTTTTCTTTTTGGGATGGTTATTTAATTTCGTCTCATTTTCTTTTTTGGCAAATTCTAGGTTATTTTCATCCACTCAATTTCCTTTTTACTCTTTCAATAAATTCTCAACCACTAATTCTACCTTTCTAAATCTTTGTGTCAAAAGTAAATGTGTCACTCTTAAAAAACCGGAGGGAGTATATGAATGTTGTAACGTGAAAAATAATGTATAAGAAAAGGTAATTTGTTTAATTTAAAAAGCACAATAGTCTATCAATAATTTGTGAAAATACTGTATTTCCAAGAACCACACCTTAATTTCTAGCCAATTCTACCCACTATAGTCTCTGTCCCGTGTAGAAGTAGGGTCTGGGACGGATAAATTTTATTCTGACAAAATGCATGTTTTTTATACTTGAAAACTTGACCACATATGATGTGTCCCTTTGCTTACTGCAAAATGAAGCTTTCATGTCCATTTCAGACAAAAATATTGAAGCTCTGCTTCATTACATCCATCTTCTCATCGTTTTTGGCCCTCCCTTCCTTGTGTACTGGTGATCAGGAGTTCTACAGTAATCGTATCGGGGCTTGCTTGGTTGACAATGGCGTTCACAACTTCACTCTGTTTCCAGGCAGCCAAGAAGAGAAGAACAGGACAGCTTTCTATAGCTTCCTGGATTTCTCCATTCAGAATCTCCGGTTCACCCTTCCATCAGTGCCGAAGCCAGTAGCCATTGTCATGCCGAAGAGCAGAGAACAGCTCGTGCGGACAGTCCATTGCTGCAGAAAAGGCTCCCTGGAAATGAGAGTCAGGTCTGGCGGCCATAGCTACGAGGGAACCTCGTCGGTAGCCACAGATGGCTTGCCATTCGTCATCATCGACCTGATGAACCTGGAAAAGATTTCCATTGATTTGGCATCTCAGACGGCCTGGGTCGAAGGAGGGGTGACTCTAGGACAACTCTACTATGCTATTGCAGAGAAAAGCCCGGTGCTCGGGTTCTCTGCGGGATCCTGCCCGACTGTGGGAGTTGGCGGTCAAATCTCTGGTGGAGGGTATGGCCTGTTCTCCCGGAAATATGGACTGGCAGCAGACAACGTCCTGGATGCAGTTCTAGTGGATGCAGGTGGACGGGTGTTGGACCGGGAATCCATGGGGGAGGACGTTTTCTGGGCTATTCGTGGAGGCGGTGGAGGCAACTGGGGAATCATCTACGCCTGGAAGATAAAGCTAGTCCAGGTCCCGGAAACCGTAACAGTTTTTGAGGTTTCCAGGTCTGGAACCAAACCTCAGGTAGCCAGCCTGGTGGGAAAATGGCAACAGATTTCCCCGGAAATGGAGGATGACTACTTCATATCAGTAGTTCTTCAAGCAGGCAAGACGGGAATGATCTCATCTAGCTTCCTGGGACTTTACCTAGGGCCTAAATCGGAGTTCATTCCGACGATGAATGAACTCTTCCCGGAGCTGAACGTGGCTCCGGGAGACTACAAGGAGATGAGCTGGATCGAGGCCGTGTATGCCTTCACGGGCCTGGCTCCAGCCAGCGATCTTTCTCTACTGAAAGATCGGCACAGCACTGGGAAATCATTTTTCAAGGCAAAATCAGACTACGTCACAGCTCCTATTTCCATGGCCGGACTACAGACTGCCTTCACAATGTTGGAGAAAGAACCTAGGGGCTATGTCATTTGGGATCCTTACGGGGGAATCTTAGATAGAATCAGCACTGATTCAATTGCTTTCCCTCACAGAAAGGGCAACCTTTTCAGCATTCAGTACCTGGTGGAGTGGGGAGAAGAGGAGGAACGGGACAGGAGAGGCGACGGGTACTTAAAGTGGATTCGCAGGTTTTACCTGTCAATGAGGCCGTATGTTTCAAAAGCACCGCGGGCAGCTTATGTGAACTACATGGATCTTGATCTCGGGGTGATGGAACAGGGAAGAAGAAAGCAGAATGATGCCGTGGAGGTAGCAAGAGTTTGGGGGGAGAAATATTTCTTGAAAAACTACGACAGATTGGTCAAAGCCAAAACTATAGTTGATCCACTTAATGTCTTTAGGCATCAACAAGGCATTTTTCTCAACTCTTAAATACTAATACTATTGAATCTAAAGTTAATATGCCAAGAACAATAAGGAAAATAATACATGGTTTCTCAGCACAGGCTAATGAAACTACATTAAGATCAAGTTATAGTGCTCTCGTTTCATTATAGCTACAAAACTACAAGTTTAAACATACTTGCCTCTGTATTTTGGCTTTGAATCCTTGCTGAACTTTGTCTCCCCTGAGCCATTAGATTGTGCGTCAATGGGACTAAAGACGGCTGAATGCAGATTGCCATCTTCCAACCACTTGACATGGTTTTCTCTAAATTCCAGATGTTGGGTCCTGGCTGCCTCTGCGATTTCCTCTGTATACGGCCCGACTTTAACCATGGTTAGTAACACGCGACTGTATCTGAGGCTGAGGATCTGTTCACACACTGCAACCAGTTTAAAACATGGGTGCTCAGGAAATTTGGTGTCGATGATGGAGTCTTCATCTCTCAGTACTGGATAGAAGTATACAAGCCTTCCATCAATAACGAGCATCTTAGCAGCAATGTCGAGCAAATCATGCACACACTCCACTAAGCTGTATGCACCAGTTGATGGTATGTGGTCGGTCCTTTTGTTATCGGGAACTGTATAAGGGTCAATTATTCCTTTCAAAAGCTTCCGACCACCGGATTTACGTCCTCCAGCACGTACCCCATATGGAGGGTCACATATTATGGCATCAAAGATCTAAGAAAAGCACATATAAAACTTCAGTCAGGCAAATAAAAGAAAATAGCAACAAGATATGTTGCAGTAAAGAATCGTTAAGAAAATTTGACAAAGGCAGCCAACTAATGCACTTAACTTTTTCATGTGCTCCTAGTGATGACAAACCATGCAAATCCATTTATATTAAATGATACACTGCTAATGTGAAAATATATAAAAGCTTTCCACTAAGGTGAATAAAGCTACCATTCACTGAGTATTGTAGAGTTGTACCGATCATAACAAATCCGGGTGTTGGAATTGCCAATAGCCACCAAAAAGGGTATAATAGCCAAGTATTGAAGCAACTAAGAGCAACAATTGGCTGCCCATTTTTCCAACTTGATGAGAGATTCACGAAATTTTTGGGCTCCTCTAGACCGCAAGGAATTAAGGAGTAGACAGCCATATAAAAACATAAGAACAAAGTTAATAATGACTATGCTGGTAACTATCTATCTAGCTTAAGAGAGTAGATTCCACCTTGTAAGATAAGTGGTTGGCGCTATAAGTTTGCTTTAACCCTCACCTCCCGACCCCCCCCCCCCAACCCCCCAAATCCACGTACAGTTTACAGATTAGGTTGAAGACAGCAACAAGTTGCTACTAAACCTGATAACGTGAAATATAAACAAAATTTAAAAGCTACCTCTCCTAATCCAGGACGCCATGGAGGAAGATTGTTGTCCGCTCTTAACAGAGAAATCGGCATCGGTAATCCATACTGCAAGATATAACACATGAATAAACAATTCTGTTTGAATAAGAAAGGATCAGCCAAAATTAATAATGTCACAGAAAGAAATGCAATTCTTAGCCTTCACCTGTTTAAAATTGCTCCATACATTGCAATCAGGACCACGGCCATCTCGGACTACACGTATATCAATATCTGCACCCTGAAATTTTCATATTAGCTGACTATACAAAAACAGCAAACTTATCTTCTGGAACTATATTCAAATTATCTAACAAAAAGGATTGGTCTCGTATATAGATAATGCATAAACTGAAAATTACAAACCATGGTCATTGCTCCAAAGTGAGCAGCAGCAACCAGTATACTCCCCGTGCCAACAAATGGGTCATACACAAGTGTCCCGGGTTTAGCTTGCGCTTGATTGGCCATCAGGAAAGCCATTTCCGCATCCATGGCTGTGGGACCTAGGTAATTACGGCTTTTTAGCTGGTATGTTGGTAAAAGCTTCCTATCAGCAGCCCCAACCTCACGGCCGAAATATACTCTTCTTTGGACAATGGGGGGAAGCCCATTGTTTGCATTATAATTACTATCGGTTTCCATTAGCCAGAACTTGTGTTCAGGATCACGTAAATTGACCCGACCCTGGTGCACTCAATAAAGTTTAGCGTCATTTACAAAAATATAAATAAAATAACAAATAAATAAATGAATCTAGAGAAGGTAGTACTTTTAAGGGACAAAAACTTTCAACCAAATGGTACAAGAAAAATTCAAACAAAGAAGTTAAAAATTAGATTTACATGCTTCTGATGTCTAGTAAACCAACAATGTGATCTGTTAATATCACCAGGGCAGTGCCCCTAGGCTTTTGCTATCAAAATAACTCAAATATGGAGAAACTTTGACTCAGAGGAGTAACTTAACTTCAACAAAATATAGTCTCCGATTGCTATACTACATTTCAGGATCTACAAAGAGAACAAAAGATAATGCAATGATAAAGCAAGAGAACATGTAGGCATATGATGCTAAAAATAATTACTAGATGGGTGATATAAATTATCAGGCAACATCCTCCGACAAATGTAGGAATCGAAAGAGTGACTATATAAGATTTAAGGTGGCAGCCATACTGATGTGGAAGTTCACATAGTCAGGGGAAATATGTTTTGTCCACTAAAGTGATGACTTTATTAATGCAATAAATTGTAATATGGTGGCACAATCATATGCAATTGAGTCACATTCTGCAAATCTAAGGCAATGCACGATAGCATGAATAATCTAGTCTTCGATTGATCTCGCATATGCTTCTCATATACCATGAAAATGTAAAACAATGTATGCAATGTCGGAGCAAGGAGAGAACCATACTTTAATGCAATCAGATTATCCTACCTTGAAAGGAATAAACGAGAGTCGTTGAATTCGTTCCTTTTGCTCCTGAAAGCTAATGACTTTCCCAAAACTATCCACAGTAATCCGAAATGTGCTTTCGGGCTCTAGGTACGGCAACTTCCTCTCATCAGGATAAGCATTAATAGCCTCTTCCAGCTCCTCAAAGCTACTCCCTTCCCCCCACAGCTCATAAATCCCTTTAACAAGAATGCCTAAACAACCAAAAAGAAGCTTAAAAAACAGAGTAAAATCAGGAAAAAAACACTGCACCCCAGATGGAAACAGAAGCTTACTTCGATTAGCAGCGTTGCGGGCGACTTCTTCAGAGGGAAGATTAACAAAGTGGAAAGGAGAATCAGGGAGATGACTCTCCGGAAGCCTCCATTGGATTGGCGCGTGTTCTGGGTTTTCCTTAAAGTCTCCGAAGAGTTGGGCTAGGGATTCGAGCTCCGGTTTTCTGTAGTCCAGCAGTCTGTGGTAAAATACGCAGAGGTACCACATTGTTTGGTGCTGTTCTTTTTCTTACCGGGAAAAGAAAGCGACCAGAATCTGAGAGAGCTTTTGGGGGGTGGGCAATGGGCGGAGTGGCCGCCGGAAAGTGTTTTCACGGCGGAGGAGTATGTGGAACTGCAAGGGAGTAGTTTGGCTGTAACTTTTGAACCCACGGCAAATGAAGAAGACGAGCTAAAACCCTTTACACTTAAATCAGATTTTTTAAAAAAAAAATAAACAAGAAGACATAGAAATGAGTTACAATTTGTGGTTGATTTTATGCACCATCGACATTGTTAGCCTATCTACTTTTGGTGATAAACTAGTACCACTAGTTTACCTTCTCTTACATTTGAAGAGATAAACAAAAACATCATAAATAAACAAAAATAGTCTATCCATTACAAGTTGAGACGAACTCCCACATACCTGACTCACACAAAGTGAGTGAGGTGAGCCTCCCAGTTGAGCTCCGCACAAATATGGTGTTTCAGAGCTTGCTCCACGCCAACCTGACGGATAGAGACTTAAAGATCATAATTTATTGGGGGACCTGAGTTGCGTCTGGTCAGTCGAACACAATGCTTTGATTGCCTTGGTGGCTAAATGGAAGGTTTTGCGTAGAATGAAGTGGTTCATCTATATCGTGATTACCTCCGGCAGTCTCGACCTCAACCCACTAGATAGTTGTCTCATTTCGAGCTAGCGTCCCAACTCAGTCATAGTAGCACACACTAGATTTGACATATCTATCTTATAAGCACAAAGATCTCCAACCCTAGCCAATTTGGACTTCAAGATATGTCGGTATATCCTGAAATGTCCAAACTAGTCGCGATCTACTAATCTACTCTTTAACCTTAGAAGGTTTCGCCAAAAGTATGTTGTCTAACTACATATAACTTGGATTTCTCCTAAACCAGTCTCTTTGGAGAGAAGATCAGAAGCCAACCATGTTCTACCAATTGAAAGATCGTCAGAGAACCTAGTTCACATAGACTTCCTAATATAATAATCTAGACAAAAAGGACCCAGATTTGAAAATTGCCTTCCATGTAACTAAGAGAGCAAAAGAAAATAAACCTAGAGTTACTAAGCTGAACTCAGAGCAAAGGAACAAGACACCGGAACCGAAAAAGAGTTAATCCGCCCAACTAAAGTAAAACCAACAATTGTGTTCATTTACCCCAATATGATGACCTGGTTTAACCATTCCAGATCGGACCGAACCCATCACCATTCATAACCCTATATGAACGGATCTGACCCACAATTGATAATCGCCGTCTGCGACGTTTCCGTCAGTCATCATTAGAAAAATACTACTGAGATTTTACACTGTGATGTCCGGATGAGCTGTCGTTTTAAGGGGTTGTGCACCGAATCTGGATTCACACTATGCGCTGGACGGGTTTGCGCCATCGTGCACCTCTCTCTTGCGTCGTTGTGCGCCACCCTCAACATCGTTGTGCCGTCGTGCACCATCGACAAAAAGCCCAACCCAACCCTTACGCGAAGTTCTGCTACCATTTTTGTACGACACCGAGGTCTGTCGCAGCTTCGGATCAGACTGACCGAGCTCCTCCACAGGTCGAGAAGACGAGAGCCCCTCATTCTCCAACGACAATGACGGCGTCGCTGCTTGGCTCCTTTGCGCAATCCGTAGTCCATCTAAATTCCTTGCTCCGTCACAGATCTACTACTAGTGCGGGAAATAAAAGCTAAGTCTAGGGAAGGGGGTCGTCGTACCACCAGATTTGATGGTGGTGGCGGCTGCCCCCAAGGTTATAATTTCCATTTTTTATCTGTAGGTATAAAAATATAAATGATCCCCGATGAGGCAGGCTAAACTCTAGGCATGACCTTTATGCAATTGTAACTATATTTTAACTCTAATGACATATCTCTAATAATTTTACACGGACCTGTCGTTAATATTTTTTCAAGAGTTTTTATTAAAATTTTCTCACCATTTTCCCGTCATCTACAATCTGCAAAATAATTCAAAAAATAAAAAAAATAAAATGTTTTTAAAATGCAAAAAATTAATATGATCATCGAACTAAAAATTATAAACATCAGCTACAACTAGCATAACATCAACGAAAAATAATAAAATATTGACTAAAAATTTGCTGTAAAAATATATTAAAATCAAATAAAACTAAAAAAAATACTACAAAAATCAACAAAAAAATGGAAAAAAAAGATCGGCTGCAACTAAAAAATCATTAACTAAAAATCATAAAAATAAAAATCATAAAACATCAACAATCATAAAGTGGAAATCATAAAACATCAACGAAAATTCAATTATCAATTATTTTTTTAAAAAAAACTACAAACATCAACATATCAACCAAAAACTAAAAACATCAATTCCTATCACCTAAAATTCACCCGAAAAATGAAAAACGTCGAAATAAGAAGAAAAAACAGTACAAAAAATCAACCTATAACACCCAAAAACTACAAACATCAACTCTTATCACCTAAAACTTACATAGAAAATGAAAAACGTCAACATGAGAAAAAAATTAACCCATGTAACCCAAAAAATACAAAACATCGACTCATATCAACTAAAACCCACCCACAAAATGAAAAACATCAACATAAGAAAAATTAAAAACATCAACAAAAAAACTACGTTACATCAAGAGTATAAATTATCCACTCTGAAAATCATAAAATCAACAAATTATTTTTTAATAAACTACAAAAATCAAATTATATCACCCAAAAGTTACAAACATCAACTCCTGACACCCGAACCTCATCCGAAAAATGAAAAACATCAACATAAGAAAAAAGGCACTACAAACATCAACTCCTATTACTAATACCTCATTCGGAAAATGAAAAATATCAACATGAGAACAAAAAAACTACAAATATCAATTCATATCACCCAAAAAAATTACAAAACATCAACTCATATCAATTAAACTTCACCTAAATATTGAAAAATATCAACATTATAGAAAAAAAACTACAAAAATCAGCAAAAAAACTACAGTACCTCAAGAATAAAAATTCTTCAAAAAAGAAGAAGAACCTGGTGGGATTTGAACCTAAGTATCTAAATTCACTGCCCAGGGCAATAACAACTACACCAAGGCCCATTAATGAACATGCACTCAATCAAATAATATCAAATCTCAACAAGTAAATCAAGAATATAAATTCTTCAAAATAAAGGAAATAATGAGATTCAAACACTAGGCCTCTAATCTCAACAATAAAAGTACTAACCACTAGACAAAACAATCTTTCTTGATAATAAGCTCACTCAAGTAAATATTAAATCTCAACAAGTCTTTAAAAAAAGAGTAAAAAACAATATTAAATCTCACATCTCATGAGAGGAAGCTCAGCCATCTGCCTCCGCCTTCGCCACCTTTTACCGCTGTCACCGTCATCCGAGCGTGCTTGAACGTGCGGTCTTCTTTTTCACCGAGGCATGTGGATCTCACGCGCCGGACCAAAAAAATGCCTCAACGCCTCTCCATCGCAACGCCACTTATCGCCTCACCTCGCCGTCACATTTTTCTCACCGTGAAGCTTCGTCAAATCAGAGAAGTTTCGTCAAATAGAAAATTAGAGAAGATTTGTCAAATCGAAGAAGCTCGTCGTGAATCTCGAACAACAGCAAATCGGAGATCATTTTCAACAAAGGTCGCTCCTCTTCCAATCGCTATGCTCCGACGTTGCACCGTCGATGTGTTCCACTAGTAACCACTGCCGCAAATTAGAAGAAGAAGAAACGCGGCATCGGCGTCGAATTGCAAAGCCTAGGGTTTTTCGGTATCGAATTGCAGAGAATTCCGACAGACAGAGAAGACCGGCGAATATCGGTGAACTTCCGGTGGAAATTCGACTGAAAACTAGCTGAAACCGTCGGCTGGTGGCGGTTTTCAATCGGAAAGAGAAAAAAATGAAAAATCTGAAATTTTTGTGATACATATAGTATTTTGATAATTGCACAGTTGGTCCCTAAAGTTTTCACCATATTTAAAAAAGACTCTATCCCAAATGAAATTTCTTATAATTACACAATAATCCCTAGTCTAAAGTTTAGCATGCATTAAGCAATAATTTGTGTTAAAAATATGAAAAGTTTATTTAACAAAATATATTAGCGTTATTTAATTTTGCACATGAATTTAAGTCGAGAAAATTGAATTGAAAATAAATAATATATAATAACATTACGAAATTGAATGGATTTTTGAAAATATTAAACAATATTATTCTTAAAAGGTCATTTTAAATTAAAATACAATATTTCAAAATGTAATGAATTACCAGCAAAATGAACATTGCATGTTACTGTTAGCACGGTGCCATGCAGTAGTTGGTACAAATTTTTATCCAAAGGTGGAATTGAGTCCGTCTCTTGAAAGACTTTTTCTCTATAAGTCATGAAAATATTAAAGTTTAACATGCAAATTATAAAAGTGAAAATAAAAAAATTAAATTGCATTAATCGGATCATAAAACTTATAATTACTGCACGTTACATAATAAATATGTATTGTTGCAACCAAAACTTTTTTTATGATTCTAATTAAATCTCGAGCTCGTCTCTTGAAAGACGGTCTTTCCATAAGTTATGGAAAGACCAAGGTTTAAACTGTAAATTTGAATAAATCA
>JAULKM010000008.1:18790713-18801098 GCA_032355605.1 Rubia tinctorum
ATTTTCTAAATATTAACTTTTTATACGGAAATGGTATATGTAGCTAGAGTTATTAATGGTCAAACATGATCATTGAAAACCGCGCCAACAGTAAATAGGTCATTTCTCGCGGGACGGAGGGAGTACATAACAAATGTGCAATCAAGCCACTAAAAATACCAAACTAAGAAGCTACAGAAGTAACTAATTTATAACAAAAACGCTACTGTAGAACACTGAGTTATTTTCATCAAGAATTTTAAAATGCAGAAATGCAGAAAGCTTAACATATATGCATTCTCGTTATTTTAGACAGGGATAGAAAGATCTGAGCCAAAATCCAAATCCTCACGATAAAAGATAATTTAATTTATAATATAAAGTAATTCTATTTTCAAATATAAACTAACTGCACCTTACTGTACTAGATTAAATTTGTAGAATAATTTTTATATTCTTCAATAATCACATCGTTAACATGTTTAATCGCGTATAATAACAACACATAAAAAATTGATAATTATAAATTACTTTTTTTGAGGTAATAATTATAAATTACTTAATAAGGGACAACCAACAATATCATATACGATAATATTATTGCTTTCATATTTATTCAAATATGTGGTCAAAATTTAATAGTGTTGAATCCGTTGATTGTCATGGAACATTAAATAGCATTGAATAATCACAAACAATGAGGATAAATCGGATCGTCTTCACATTTTTATACATAAATTCCATCGATTTTTACTGCAATCAACCTTTATTATTCTTTTTAAAACTAAGAAAATAAGGATATTACCATTATTTGGCATACAGTATATATACAATCAAAACCAAAATAATACTAATTCCTTTTTCCAGATACCTATTTACTTTAATGACCAATGTGCTACTTTTACAAGTTTCACTCATGATCTTACTGTGAATAATTTAGCACGGGCCGGCATCGATCCATATACTCCCATGCACCATTTCAATATCTAATTTAACTATTTATTTAGTCAAAATTTCTCAGCTTTGATTATAAAATTGAATTGATATATAAGTATAAATATTATTGTGTGATACATTGTTAGATTCGTTATTACATACATTTTCATAATATTAAATTTTCACAAGTTTTAATTATTTTTAATAAAAGATATTAAGGATTAAATATTTTTCAACTCAATTGTTAAAAGTCAAAGTGTGGAAATTGAAATTAGACAGAAGGAGTACATGAGATATGTTAAAAAGTAATCAGGAGTTGGATTAACAGAGAGGAATAAGATGTATGATTGATAAATATAAAAAAAAAAGTTGATAATATTTTCCAGTACCAATTGATGACCATCTCTATATGGAGCACCAACGCTTGACCATTTTGTTTCACTACCATGCATACATGGTCGCAGTTAATTAATTTATACTCCAACTGCAGTAATTATTCATCTATCTGATTCAATCTGCTATACGGGCAACCAGCTTGGTAAACCCAAAGGTGATGGCCATGGCAACCCAGCCTCCAACCAGCACCCTGAACGAAGATTTCACAAAAGCCGCCCTTCCCAAAGATGCCCCCATCCCGCCGAACACCAGAAGCGCAAGGCTGGAGGCAACCACCACCATGGCAAGCCTAACATGGTAATTTCCCACAAACGCCGCCGCCAGCAGAGGCACCACCGCCCCTACAGCGAACGCGAGCGCAGACGCTCCGGCGGCCTGGAAAGGGCTAGCGAGATCCTTCTTCCTCGCATCGTACTCACTTCCATCGATGGCGTTCGCCACCTTCTCCCTCTTCATCTGCGCCACCTCGATGTCGTACTGCGAGTACACCGACACGAACTCCCCGATCGCCATGCTGCATGCTCCCGCGATCAGCCCCGCGATCCCGGATAGGATCATGGTTTTCACGTCCCTTCTCACTGCACCGACTCCCATCATGAGGGAGGCGGTGGAGACTAAACCGTCATTCGCGCCCAAGACGGCAGCGCGGAGCCACTGAGCCCGTCTCGAGTAGTCGAAGACGGAGTCGTCCTCAAGTTTGAGACTGCTCGAGACGGGAACAACGACGTCGTTTTGAAGTTCTGGAGCGTTTGAAGCCATGGAGGCGTGTGGCGAGCACAGGAAATGAAAGATAGGGTAAAGAGTGAAGTGTTGGGATAGAGTTGAGTGTGAAGGACACACTCCTCCGACCACTTCGTTTTATAGCCAGTTTTCGGGTGAATGTACCTTTTTGTCCTTTTAGCTTTGACTCAATATTAAATTTTGTAACTAATCCACTGGATTACCAAAATCTACCGCATTCCTGATGTCCATAATAAATGTCACTTCCTTTCGTTCCTTATAATAAAAATACTCCCACTGGTTGAAAATAATTCACTTTTTTGTCATAAATACACCCGTAATAGGCTGCCACATAGGTTAGTGCAGGTGTGTTTAGCATAGTTTTAAGTGTTTTAACTCAACTTTCAGTATTTAGTAAACAGTTAAAATGTGTTTATTTTGATTGCAGAAGTTATATTAGAGCAAAAGTAAAAGTTAGTTTCTTTCGACTTTAAAATAAGTCAACTTACAATATAAGCACAATTTCATCGAATACAGTCGTGTGATTTTTTTAACCAATCGTGGGGGATTGATTTTATTCATTTGAAACATAAAGCGTACACTTGACGAAAAAATTATTTTTTATCGTAAAAGGAACACAAATTCTTGTTTTAGGCAAGGTAAACTTTAGCCCAAGGATTATTATGCAATTATTGTAAATTTCAATTTGGATGGGGTCTTTTTAAAATAAGCTGACAAAATGAAGGACTTTAATTGCAAATATAAGAAATTTTGATCCATATATAAATATCAAAATTTAAATATTTTATTTCTTTTTTCTTTTTCACCCGGAAACCGCCAACGCTGCCGGAAACCGCCGTCACTGCTAGTTCCTCTCTATTTTCTGTTGCCGATATCCGTCTTCGACCGATGATTTCCAATTTCCACCACCGATATGAGCAGAGACTGCCGGAAACTCGTATTTTCGCCGGTGGTTCCTTGTCGGACATTGCAGAAAACAAAGTCGAGTCTTCGAGTTTGCAGGCCGAGGCATTTTTCACGACGGAGAATCCAATTCAATTCCGAGTTTACAGGTCGAGGCATTTTTCTCCGAGAATCTGATTCAATTCATTTTTACAACCGGTGTTTCCGATCAAATCCCACAAGGTCCTTTTTTGAATTTTTTTTATTCTTGAGCTACTGTAACTTTTTGCTGATGTTTGTAACTTTTTTCTCTTATATTGATGTTTTCAATATTCGTGTGAAGTTTAATTAATATGAGTGGATGTTTTGTCCTTTTTTGGTTGATATGGATTGATATTTGCAAATTTTTTATTTTCTCATATAGTTGTTTTTCATTTTCCGACTAAAGTTTTGGTAATAAGAGCTGATCTTAGTAGTGTTATTTTTCTGATGCTGATTTTTTTCCATTTTTTGAATGAGTTTTAGGTATTAGGAGTTGATGTTTGTAGCTTTTTGGTGATATGGGTTGATATTTGTAGTTTTTTTTTAAAAAAAACAATCGTTGACATTTTATGATTTTTTAGTGAATAATTTATACTCTTGAGGTATCGTAGTTTTTTTGTTGATGTTTTTATTTTTTTATCATGTTGATGTTTTCCATTTTATGGTTGAGTTTTAGTTCATATGAGTTGTTGTTTTGAAGTTTTTTTTTTGGTTATATGGGTTGATATTTTTTGCTTTTTTCCCCTCATGTTGATTTTTTCATTTTCTCGGTGAGTTTTAGGTGATACGAGTTGATGTTTATATTTTTGGGTGACATAGGTTGATTTTTTTGTAGTATTTTTTTTTCGTATATTCATGTTTTTTTCATTTTATGGGTGAAGTTTAAGTGATAAGAATTGATATTTTTAGGTTTTGGTTGATATTAGTTGATTTTTGTAGGTTTTTTTTAAAAAATTGATAATTGAAGCTTTGTTGATATTTTTATGATTTTTAGTCGACGTTATGTTAGTTGTAGTTGACATTTTTTCAATTTTTTGTCGATTTTATTTGATTTTTAAAATATTTTTTGCTGTTTTATTTTTTTATGTATTGTTTGCTCCAATTTCTTTAGTTGATGTTTTATAATTTTTCGTTGATGTTCTGCTATTTTTTGTTGATGTTTATAATTTTCAGTTCAATTATCATATTAATTAATTGCATTTTAAAAATAGTTTTAATAATTTTTTCAAAATTTTCAAAAATAATTTGCAGCCTGCAGATGGCGGAAAAATGATGGTGGAAAATGGACAAAAAAACCCTGAAAAAAATATTAGCGATAGGTCAATGTAAAATTATTAGAGATAGGTCCTTGTAAAATTATTCAAGATATGTCTCTAGAGATAGAATATGGCTAGAATTGTATAAAAGCTTCTGTTTAAAGTTTAGACTGGCTCACAGAAAACCATTTAAAAATAAAAGGTGTCAATTTTTGTAAAATATATATAAAAATAGAAAGTATGTCTAGGGAAATAAAGCGAGTAGGAGATATTCACTAAGAGACTCAATTCTTCACCTGATTTAAAATTAACTGAATTATATTAAACGAAAGTCGATTAAAATAATTAATGCATGTGATCTCCAATTCGCAATCTTGTGATGTATGTTGTGGGTTATTAATTTTAATTCGCGTTTCAACTAACTTGCAAATTAATTAATATAGGTGGCAGGAAAGTAGTTGCAGAGGATAAAAACCAGAAATTAAGAAAACAGCATCATATATTCAAAATGGTGTTGCATAACGAATGTGATGACATTCTCCTTAAAAGAACTAACTAAAGAAGTGTTAAAAAATGAGGGGAAACATGAAAACTATAATGCGTGTGATACAATCCTACGATTACGATCTGCATTTGCTCCATGAGATTCCTGAAGATGCCTTGAAAAAGGTGTTTAAAAAAAAAAATCAGGTCTCCAACCTTAATATAAAGAAGGGCTATTTACATTTATAACCCTGAAATTATGCCAAAAGTGCAAATATGACCCTACAACCTCATAAAGTGCCAATATAACCCTGAGTTTTTAATGTATGTGCCAATATAACCCTAACTTTCCTAAAATTTGTGCCGATATAACCAAACTCACTTATTCCGGCATTGACCAACAAAATTTAGGCAAAACCATAAGATGAAATGACAAAAATACCCTTGTATCAAACCTAAATTTCTTTTCTAAAAACCTAAATTTGCTAAGCTCCACCATCGCCGCCGCCACCTCAATCAAGCTCAGCCACTACCGCCGCCGCCCTTCTCCTCTCGCTCCACCATCACCGCCACCACCGCAAAGCTCCGCCGCCACCACCGCTAAGTTTCGCCGCCGCTCTGCTCCCTCCCCCCTCACTTTCCATGTTTCCCCGTAATTCTAAATCGTCACCCCAGATTTCGTCGGCCCAATTTCGTCGCTGGCTTTGACCCTTCGAACTCGAGCTTGCCGGCACCACCTCTTGAGTCCGCCGCTGTGAATTTTCTTTGAATTCGCCAGTGATAAGCTCGGCGAATCAGAGTTGGGGTTTTCTGTGGGTTTTTGTCGACCCGATTCATATTTTACTCTCATTTTGCTCGCCGCTCAGACCCCAGCGCCGCTCAGCCAAGCGCCGGGAAATCGAGAGCTTGCCGCAGCTACCCTTTGCCGGCATCACCTTCGAACTCGCCGGCTGCAACCATCAAAGTCGTCGGCGCCACCTTCGAACTCGTTGGCTTTGATCCTTCGAACTCGAGCTCGCCGACACCACCTCTTGAGTCCGCCGCTGTGAATTTTCTTTGAACTCACCGGTGATAAGCTCGGCGAATCGAAGTCGGGGTTTTCTGTGGGTTTTCTGATAAAATGAGAATCAAGAATGGGGGAAGAAGAAAAGTAATTTTCTTGAATTTTCTTTTTTTAAATGTAAGGGTAAAACGATAATTTCACCTTATTCAGGCAATAAACCAGTTGACCAAACGGTCAACATAGTCAAGGGTTACATTGGCACTTTCTGATATTGCAGGGTTATATTGGCACTTTCGACCTAATTTCAGGGTCATTTTAGCACTTTTCTCTATAAAGAAAAGGTTACATGAGTTATTTGAGAAGAAGTCGAAATTGACTATGGGCAATAAATTTGCCGCAAAAGATAATCTAAACTATTGTGCCATAGAATTAGAGTATAGGCGAAAGGAGATGTGTTTCCAAAACTAGCAATTTCCACCCGTGTTAATTGCTAAGTTTGGTTGGGCATCTCTTAATCCATATGAATTAATACTAGATATATATTCAAAACTCCCAAATTCCAAATTCCAAATTCCAAATTCCAAATTCCACTGCTTGGAACTGCAAAGTAGTCATTCGTTTGAGCTGCAACACAGCAGAAGTCCTTTGATTTGCCTTGTTGTTTGATGGATAAATGTCTTCAAATATGGTTTTTGGCTGCTCTTCCAAAGGATTGGGATGTAGTCATCTTTCATTGGTGAAGACAATTCTGTGGGCGTAATTATGTACCTGCATACATGAGAGAGTGAATCAGTATATATCATAGTCCAATCTAATAGTGACAACTTGCATTTAGTCCAATTTAATGAGCCCTCTGATTTCCTGATTTAAAGAATGAAAGTTGTAGACCTGATCAGTCAGATTATTCTTTAGAGCATGTTTTGCCAATTATCTGCTGGTGGATTTGCTTGGCGTTTAGCATGCATTATTAGATAGTTATTTTCAAATAATAGCCTATTTATGCAAAAAAATAAATCATATCATAATATTTTTATGGAGCATTTGTAGACATTAAAACGTAACTTACGGCATTAAAACAATCCGATTCAATCACAAAAAAGGAAAGAGACAGTGACTTCCCTAATTCGATGCCCTTTAGAATAGCAAATAATACCGCTTGTAAGGTTGAGTCTGCCTCATGTGAGAATGATTTTGTTGTCACCGAATTCCCCCATAGTGTTCCTACAAATTAAACCAATACCACACATAGCTCGAGATTGATCCCAGGAAGCATAAGTGTTTATCTTGAAACCCGATTCAGGTTTCATCCATGTGACTCTGGAGATATTGGGTTTAGGAGGTGGTTTGGGCAGCAGAATCAGACCATCCTCAAACCAATTTTTGTCATATGGATTCTTGGAGTCGATTGGCTTTATGTATAAATCCAGATACATGTCCTCCTTAACTGATTTTTCGAGGATCGTCTGATTTGGTTTATTTCCCTCGTAAATCAAACAGTTCCTCTGTTTCCAGAGGTTCCAACAAACAAATGAGGGAATCAATCTAACAAGATTTGTGTGGATATTCGAAATTCCTTCAAATGTCCAGTATATAGATAGTCTATCCCATATAGTTTGAAAGTGCTGTAAAGGGATAGCCAAAGTTTGGTGCATCTTATCCCAAAGAGTCCTTGACATCTCACATTCATTAAAGAAATGGTTAATTGAGCCTGTCTTAGTAGCACAAACATAACACCTAGATGCTAATGCAAAATTCATGTGTTTGAGAGTGTCATCAAAGGGAAGGAGACAATTTGTTAATCTCCACATGAATATATCATTTTTTGGGAACTCTATTATTCCAGACCTGCCATAGTGACCTAGACGGAACTGACCTACTTCTCACTAGCTCATAGGCTGATTTAAATGTAAAATTCTCATTCCATTGTGGTTTCGAGATCATCCTATCATCCCTATCATGAAGAGTCACATTATTTAGGAATTGAGTCACCTGTACAGGTATGTGTGGATTTATAAATGCCAGATAATGACTTTTGTTAGCTACAAATTGTGCAATTGTACAGCTGCTAGGAATGTCAGTTGTCACCGGGTCACAAAAATCGACTAAGGGACATTGATGAGTCCAGTTAGATTCCCAAAACTGAGCATCACATTTTCCATGCAGAACTAAGGTGTTTGATTGTGCCAATTGATTAACTTTCAAGATTCTTTTGTAATTCTGAGATTTTCTTGAGTTAATAGGTAAAACCCAGATTAATTGTGACCAAAGTGTTAAACCTTGTTGGAATTTCCACCACAACTTAATTGAAAATGCTTCAATTATGTGGCTCACGTTTCTCCAACCCATTTCATTTTCATCAAGTGGAAAACTAAGCTTTTTCCACGATCTTCTCTGTTTGTCCTCATATTTTTCCCAGAAAAAACTACTCATTTGAGTTAAAATCTTAATTAAGGCCTTTGGTTGATTTATTGCAGCCCAAATATGTTGGGGAATTGAAGAAAAAAAATACATTTTGTATAAGGATCAATCTTCCTGCAGCACTCAGCCAACAGTTCTTCCAATTTTAAAGTTTTGAATCATAAATCTCTTTGATGTTTTAGAAGTGTGAAGATTTGACTTTGCCTTGAAAAATTGGAGCCCCTAAATATGAGAAGGGGAAAGATCCTTCTGACATGTTTAGGGAGGCTGCAACTGATTTTTTTTGGGTTTGTGTTGCTCTACTTCCAACATAGAAATTACTTTTTAGGTAATTTATTTTCTGACCCGTAGCTAATTCATTTTTTCCAGAACACCCCTGATTCTAATAAGATTAAGCCTTTAAGCTTTTAGAAAAATGATTGTGTTATCCGTATAGCTCAAATGCGAGCTTGGGATGACATTTTGAGGAAGCTTGTAGTGCTGAATTTTACCATTTTGGTAAATGAAATATAGGCTTCTTGAGAAAGCCTCGGTGAAGATGTTAAACAGAAATTGGGATAGGGGTCACCCTGTTTTATACCCCGTGATAGCTTGAAAAAACCCATAGGACTACCATTAATGGGAATTGAGAACCAATCACTTGATATGTTATTCATAATGTTCTTTACAAAAAGCCCATGAAAGCCGAATTTCAGAAGTATGCTATTAAGAAACCCACAATTCACTCTATCGAAAGCTTTCATTAAGTCAAGTTTGATGAAACAGTTTGAGTCTCTTCTCTTGATGTTAAGAAATCTAGTCATTTCCTGAAGATAGATCACATTATCTGTGATTTCTATGTCTTTCATGAAAGCTGTTTGTTGGGGGGATATGATATTTGGCATTAAAGGCTTTAATCTTTCCATAACACCTTTGAGAAAATTTTATTGGCTACATTAGACAGATTAATGTGTCTATAGTCATTAAAACTTGATGGGGTGGGCTTCTTTGGAATTAATGTGATCCAGGTACTAGCGAAACCTCTTAGGATATGGTTCCTTTTCAGGAAGTCATTGGTGGCTTTTAGGATATCATTTCCCACTATATCCCACATTTCCTTGAAAATTTAGTGGAGTATCCATCCGGGCTTGGAGTTTCATTTGGGTTAAGATTAAAAACTGTCAATTTAATATCTTCTAGGGTGACTAGTTTAATGAGTTGAAAGTTCTGATCTTCAGTTATTAATTCTGGAACCTGACTAAAAATGGTTTAAAATATGATCCAACTGTAATATGTTGATCATCAGTCATAAGTTTTTTTTGAAAAACACCTCAGCCTCTTTTCATATTTGAGTGTGATCTTCCAGTTAAACTCCATCCGTGTTTTTTATCTTAGTTATTTGCAATTTAGACCTTTTTTCCTGTACAGACTTATCGAAAAAACAGTGTTTTGGTCTCCTTCGTTGAGCCATTTCACTTTGCTTTTCTTTTTTCAGAAGGTTTCCTGTTCTTTAAGGGATTTGAGTAATGTGGCTTTAGCTTTACTGATTTGAATGAAATCAGTTTGAGAATTCGATTCTTGGAATTTAATCTCAGCAATCCTGAGGTCTTCCGCTGCTTTGATAACATCGTTATCATAATTTCCCACTTTTTCTATGTTCCAGGCCTTTAAGATTGGTTTTAGTCTTTTGAGTTTTATAAAAAGAGCCTGTTGTGGTGGTTCTGTGCATGGAAGGTTCCAATTTTCATTTACCAAGCTTCTAAAATCACATCTCATTAGCCAAGCATCTAGAAACCTAAATGGCCTAAGGAATGAATCTAAATGGCTTCCAATTTTCAATAACATAGGTGTATGATCCGAGGTAAATCTATTGAGTATTTGGATATAACTAGAAGGAAATTGTTCTCTCCATGTCTAATTACATAAACCCCTGTCTAGCCTCTTATGTGTAGGGTTATGAAGCCTACAGTTAGACCAAGTGAATAAATTCCCAACAGTTCTTAACTTTTCAAAGGCATTAGCTGCTATAAAGCTGTTAAAATCCGCTATAAAACCTGAATTTGGAGTTGATAGGCCCTTATATTCCTGAATTGATGCAATGACATTGAAATCTCCAATGAACAATGTTTTATTATCTGGTAGATTTCTTAGATCAGTCCACAAATTTACCCTACTAGTTCTGTTTGTTAAGGAATACACAAAAATGACTTCCATGCTCATATTAAAATCAAGTAGTTTCAGATCCACCATCAAATACTGATTGGATTGAT
>JAULKM010000008.1:18821883-18833027 GCA_032355605.1 Rubia tinctorum
TTTTAATATTAAAAGTTTAATAATATTTACATGAAAATATTATAAGTAAAACATGTGCATTATGGATAAATAATAGTTTGTTATATAATGAATTAGTGTGTACATAGCGGATATAGTGGTGGCGGGGAGGGGTGGAGGTGGGGCAAGTATGAACTAATATCCATGTTTGACCCACTACCCATGGTGGGTATCAATTTCCATACTCATATTCGTCCCCACCCCCACGAAAACTACATCTATACTCGCTCCATTGGGGATGATGCGGGGCATACCTCCACCAAAACTCGATCCACTGTCATCTCTATCCCTCTAGTTCTCCAGAGATACTTTGAAGATTTATAAATTTAGAAAAAATAATTATCATAGAAATATAGAAATTGACACTTGAATATCTAAAATTTAAAATATCAACCATGACTTCTGCCATGATCTTGGCTTTGTATATTTTAAATCATCACACTTGCATTAGAATATGAAGCAACACCAATGAGGCGGGCTTTGAGATTTTCCATCAGAATCTCATTATTTCGTTCAGCAATAAGTGCACATGAAATCAGTTCATAATATTTACAATGTTGCAAAGCAATACTCACTTAAATAGCAAACTATATTGAGATTACTGTTAATACATGAACTTAGTAATTTATCAATCTAAAATAGCTGAAATTAGAAAGTGTGGTTAAAGATGCTCTAATTCCAAACATCAAAATTAGATATTTGCTCTAATTTTAATCAAATCCTCCAATTTAATCTAAATTCTTGGGAAAGGCCACATTTTCATAGGCATATGGAAAGACGAGATTTAAATAGAATTATAGAAAGGTAAAAAGTTTTAATTGCAATATTAAAAAATTATTATACAACGTGAGCTAATTATATGTTTATGAATCGATTAATGCAACCTGAAAATTTAATCTTGATTTCTTTTAATTTCAATTTAAATCTTGGTATTTCCATAACTTATGAAAATACCATCTTTCAAGAGACGGACTCTTTCACCAAACATCTCAATATCTAAATAAATTAAAGGCCTAAATACAATACTAACCCTACCTTTAGGTTGAAAGTGTCAATATAACCCTGCAAAATAAGAAAGTGTCAAAATAACCCTAACTTATAATGAATTGTGCCGATATAACCTTCAAGCCTAAATCCGACGTTGACCGCTCAATTGAGTTGTTGACCAGATGCAAAATGACCAAAATACCCTCACCCATTTCACTTAAATATTTCCCATATTTCACCCCTGCTTAATATACCATATATACTCGTGTTGTTCTTGAATCCAATTTTTTTAAAAGGAAAAACTAACCTATTTTTCTAAAAACTAACCCTTGTTTCGCCATCCCCTTCTTGATGCCCTGACACCACCTCCTCCTCCTTTCGGACCGCTAGTCACCACCTTTCGCCGCCATCCACCACCACACTCTCCTTCCCTTTACAACCACAACACACCACCCTTCCTCATCAATAGTGTTTTTAGAAGAGTCCTTTTTCATGCCATTGGCACCATTTTTTTTCTTGAACACCATTCGCATTATCTGTCACTGCTGTTGATAACCACGACCATTACCCTCGCTATCGACTCTAGGCTGCCACCGCTGCTGATGATAACCGCCATTAACACTCCGTTGACAATGAACCAGCCCATTAGAAGGAGAATCATTATACCCTCTTTTGCCATTCTTGAAGATTCTGCAGTCCACCACGAGTCCCTCTAATCCTCCCCAATGTATACAAAATAATAAAACCACATTCAACATAACAATCTCAATTAGATAAACCAATCCACTTTATTACCAAAAATAACATCAAGAACAAAGAATCAACAATTTATACCATCGGCAATGTATACCCTCTCCTGTACCCTATCCCGCGACCCTCTCAACAACACCCCTACCTCTTCCCCCTTAGGAGCCTCATCAGCCGACAACCCTCTGAAGCCATCCTCCTCCACCAATCCTCGCCGTGAAGGTCGGGATTTTGAAGAGGGTTTCTAATAGGGGAGAAAAGGGTTTTGAATGGTGTGCGGAGGAGGGTTTCGGTCAATCTTCAAGAAGAAGAAAATGGGGCAACGTTGGAGATTAATATGAATAAGGGCGTATGTGTCTTTTCAATTTTTTTATAAAAAATATATTTTTTAGCAAGGGTAAAATTATCAATTCCTTAAAATCCAACCAATTTCAATGTTGACAATTGGAGTCAATGGCTCTCAAAGTTATATTGGCACATACATAATAAAGTTAAGGTTATATTGACACATTTTTCATTTTGTGGGATTATATTGGCACTTTCAGTGTAACGTTAAGGTTATTTTATCACTTTATTCTGAATTCAACTGACATGTACAATTTTTTTTAATTCTAATCAACCTATCAAACATTCTCAATTTTCTAAAAGATAACATTACTTGGAAATTAAGCCAATTGGAAGATAAAAACAAAATATAGAAGAAAGTCGCCATTAACGATTAAACTAAACATAAAAAATATTTTTTTCATAATTTTTAATGTCAAATTATAATTATTTATTATTTTATACACCATATATTTTAAAAGTTTTTAAAATTATAGAAATATCATTGTAATAAATAAAAATAAACATGAAATTATTTTTATTTATCAAATTAATTATAAAATAGCTACGGTTAGTCAGTATAAATTAAGAATTTGTGCAAAATATAAGTTTAGGTGTTAGAAGCAAAACCTAAAACCTCAAATTAATGTAAAACCCTCCATTTCTGAAAAAGAACAGAATCTTCTTCATTCAGCTGACAAAGAAATCTCACTGCATTGCGTGGTTTCTTCTCGCCCACCAACTGTTTGACAAAATTCCTCAGCGGCTTAAATGCCGGTAATTAACAGCTGCCGGAAATACTAAAGCCTGCCGCACCAAATGGACAGTAACTTGTTCGCCACCCACGCCGGAGCTGCCGCCGGCTCCGTCGCATTGGGGACTGTTCTCACTTACCCGCTTGATACTCTCAAATCCGTAGTGCAGGTTCGACTTCGATTGTTTCCTTTGCGTTTCTGTAAATTTTGCTACTTGCTTAGTTTAGTTTCGTGTAACTATAAATTGTGAAATGCTGTAATTTTAAAACTATAGGGGAATCTAGTGGGATTTTAAGATCAAAGTTTGCAAACTTTAATCAGAACAGGTACATAGTTACACTATAATCAGCAGGACAGAGGGAGTATCTTTTTTGATAAATTGAGTTTTTTATATTTTTCTTTTGGCTTTTTCTGATTTGGTTGAGTGAATATTCAGGTTGGATCAAGCCCAGGTAAGCATTTAGCTCCGGGTCAGGTTCTCCAGAGGATTGACAAATTTTCGGGGATTTCAGGTAGCTTCTTCATTTTCTTCTAAGAAGGATTGCCTTTGATTTTATAACTATTCATTCATTTACTTTTAGGCCCAGCCCTCCTATATTTTGTCAGATATTCTTTTGTTTGGTTCCCAATGTAGGCTTGTACAGAGGTATCAGTTGGTTGGTTCCCGGAAGGATAGCAGGTCTTGGAGCTCGATTTGGCGTTTATGAAATATTGACAGCATATAATAGAGGTACACCATCGTTCTCCATTAGCTTGTTAATTCGCTTGAAAACTCCACCTTTGTTGATTTATTAATTATTATCATAGCACATCGGGTACTAAGCCCAGAAAAGTAGAATAATTGCATTTGGTTGACTGCCAGCATGATTTTTCTTTTTAATCAGTACGGATCATATTAAAAGACATGTAATATTTGGAATTTACCCTCTTTATGAAGATGGGTATATTTTTTAAAGAATCATCTCCTATAGGGAAATGTGCTAGAGTCTTCACATATTAATGAGCAACTTGATAAGGAAAACTTTAGGAAGAACCAAGACCATTGGATTTATAGTTGGATTGGTGGAACTATAGCTTGTAAAGTGCAAGAATTGGTGTATGTTATGAGGAGTGGTATAATGTCTTAAGGGGGGAGGAGGGTTGCGCGGGATCTAGAACGTTATCTTTTTGTATAATTCAAGTGAGGTTATATAGTTTGGTGCTTTGTGGAGGTTAGAACTAGAAATGGATGGGTATCAATGTCATTCTTTATTCATAGAGTAGGGGTTAGGAGTAATTATGGAATGGAAATTGTATTATAGCGCATGAGATTATTGTAGGATGAACATATGAATGTGGTAGTGATTATTAATTATTAGTCACAAACATCTTTGGAATAGATAACATCTTTGTTTTTATCTTCATCACTACATATGCTGAGTCTTTTTGTCTGTATATTGGATCATGAACAAGTTCATCATGTCTTCATGATTTGGTTATGATCTGACATCGTGTCTTTACCCGCCCTTTATGGTCTCCTGCATCTTCTTCAGATGGCAGGGTTGATGGTGTGGTATTCATTTCTGAGGCTTTACTAGCTGGAATGGCCGCAGGTGCTTTGGAATCACTCGTAACCTCTCCGTTTGAAATTTTGAAACTCCGTGCCCAGGTGGCTGCAGCTTCTCGAATATTAAAGTCCAAACCAACTATTGAGAGGAATGTTGTTTCTCCTTTGTTTTCAAGATTATTAAGAGGATATTCCCCAGACATGAGGGCAATGAACAGTACTGTGAACCTTATATCTACCCTGCCATCCAAGCATCAGAATATGATGTCAAGCATTAGAGAGTATCCTTGGATGATGACAGGAACTGGAAGGCCACCATCAGTCATTGATGTTAGAACTCCAAGACAGATATTTTCTTTGGAAGGGATAGGAGCATATTGGAGAGGGGTTAGATCTGGCTTAGTGAGAGACTCAATTTTCGGTGGTGTATTCTTTGCCAGCTGGCAATTTTTTCATAAAGCAATGCTTGATTGGAAAGCTGTTGGGATGAATCCCCCGCCAAGGTAATGTCTACTTCATATCTATTTCATTGAAAATAGTGCTGATTTAGTTGAATGGTAGCTTACTATTACACGTAGAACTGTTGCATTTACCATCTTAATATTTGTGATTTTGGAAATGTGCTTTCCTGACTCTCTCAGGTTCTAAGGCTACTTGGTTACTTCGAGGAGTTGAACATGAAAACACTGCATGGCTCTTTTGTCAATTGGGCCATGTATTTGACTCTTTTAATAAGGCAATTTAATGCTGTAACCACAAGCTTTGCCTTCTTCTCTTTTACCCTGCATCAGAGGTTGTTCTGGATCCCCCTATACATATTCTTAACTGTAATACATGATCCTTTTACATTGATGATTAATGCATTGTTGCATCAAGGCTGATCGTTGCCTATATTATGTGCATTTAAGAGATCTAAGTAGTCTGTTTTGCTTGTCGTTTCTCAGTGTTGGTTCACACACTACATATGACTTCAGCTCACTAATAGGAAACGGTGCTATTGGAAAAATGACTAGATTAGTAAAACCTAATTTGCGGTACCCAACTTGATGCTCACTGTGCTGACCAAGTCTTCTATTCCTTGACATAGCTAATTCAGTGTTTGTCCAGTAGTGACCGAGCATGGTTCTCTGTTCATCTTCCTTTATTTTTTTGACAACTATTTAACAGCTAATGCTTTGGATCATGGAGTCCTGTCAAACTGTCCCAAGTCTGGAAACAAATGTAGTTCCTAAAGTTGAATATGTCAACACCTATTGACTATATCAAGTTGCATGTCAAATAATGTTACTTGAAATCCATGTTCATGTATTCTTTGCATTTGTAGCATTTAGTGTCTCACCTTACTTTATAAGTGTAAGGGAATTATTATCTTTCTTGTATCCATCTGAACGTGGGTATTCATATTCTGCTTTTATCATGGGTTTCTCTGCTGATAGAAAATTTATTGTCCTCTTTAGATCAGATGATGAAATAGGCCCTGTATCTCCTTTAGCTGCCAGTCTTGCTGCTGGGGTTTCTGGTTCTATTGCTGCTGTGGCTTCCCATTCGTTTGACACAGCCAAAAGTCGATCACAATGTGTCGTGATTCCAAAGGTAAACTCTGGCAAGAAGAGAGTAAATTTTATAATATTCTGTTATTCTTGTTTAGAGTCATTTATTCATATTTTTTAATTTGCCTCTAACTGCTGATGCTATGCCCAGTCTTCATTAATGTTGCTTCTTCATGATACTATAGAACACACCTTTCGTTTCTTAAAGTGGTAACCTGGATCTTCTGAGAAGCATCAATTTGAAGAGCTAACTGAAGTACTACATATTCAAGTATTCGATGCTAGAAAAAGTAACTACTTGTAAAATTAATTTGACTGCTGTTCTCTACCAGTATTTTTCTCAAAGTGACATGTTTTGATGAGGCCTTTGAGCTGAAACCCATTATTCTGTAAGTGAGGCTTTTGTGGGTAGGAGGGTCGGGGGGCATTCATGGCAGGAGCCAAAGATAGTGCTTTGACAATGTTTAAGTTGGTTTGGCCTTTGGTGCAGTATGTATCTTTGGAGAGGAAGCTTCTTAAATGGCCTCGACCAGGGAAGAGATTCGAGAGGTTTGCTGGGATCCATCCTGCTGACAGGAGTATTCTGTTCCGTGGTATTTGGTTGCGGATGGGGCGTTGTGGGATTGCATCATTTTTATCTGTAGGAAGTTATTATTGGGCAGTTGATCACTTGGTGCCCAATTAAAGCATTTCAATACTTGTGGGACTTTACCACATTTTTATGATACCTCCTGACCTCTGGCGTATACACGGGTTATCAGAATGTTGATCCCGACCATATACACTAGCAGTTTCTTCGATCCATATGATGAACCCAGTACGGATAAATTCCATATAGAAATGGCCTAGAGACCGATGAACAAGGGTCACACGTTCCGCAGGTAATTATGGTTGGTCAAGAGAAACACCAGACCATATAATTGGGTTTCTACTTTTAACTTTCTGGAGAGATGAATCTGCAGTCTTGTAGAAATGCAACGCACTAGAATGGCGTAATTAAGGGTGAAAAAGAATGATCCAATACATAATATATTATCATCAACCGGGGCCATCTCTTGGTTTGTGATCTTTGTAAATTGGCACAACAAGTGGTATCTCCACTTGACATCACTTGTCTCACATTCATCTTTCTTGTGATGCTGTCACTTGTCTCAGCACTTTTTACCATCCAAATTCCAATGGATCATGGATTAGAATGCTTTGCACAAATGATAAACCCCCTCTTATGTTGGAAGTATTTGATCTCGATATATCCCACACAGTCGTTTTTCAATGACCGTGTGGGATATACTAGATCCCGCTCGGTTATATTGTGTGTTTGTGGTGTCTTTATCAGTGGAAACTTAATTGAAAATCTTAATAAGACACAAGTTGAGATAGGGCCATGAGAAAGAAGCATGGCGTTGTGTGCAATGATAATGTCTTTCAATTTGATTTGGTCATTCCATTACAAGCAAAGTGTCAAAGCAAAACCATGGAAACTTACATATGATGTGTGAGTAGTTCGAACTTACCTTAGATTTGCAGTCTCTCTCTCTCTCTCTGGGGCATGTGCATCAGTTTCTAAATGCAGTTTGCTTGTATGGGTGAGATGATTATTATGGTCAGTGCTTACTAGCTAATTAAGCAATGAAATGGTTTTATTATATGGTGCAAACATACCATCTTAATTGACGTAAACTATTGTTGTTATCACACTAATTATGTTGAACAAGGCACCTTGAAACAAGCTACAACAGCACATGATTATGAATTTTACGGGTACATGTGTTCTAATCAGATGACTTGCAACCTGAGCAACGGAGATCTTGTATCTATTCCATGGACAAAGTTACTTGTCAGGGAAGATATGCTTGCCAATGCCCAAACAACATTTCATCCGTTTTTCTAAAACTACCACACTTTTTAAAATATTTTTATCAAGGTTTCTTACAAGAATAATAACTAATACATAAGGTCTTGGATCACCTCCACTCAGTACCAATTGGTTTTAAGATGGAAACCCAAGATACCTTGAAATTTAATATGGTATCAGAGTCGAGTATTTGGTACGTACTTGGGGTCGAGTTGGGTGATGGAATGTTTCCACATTGGCACGTGAGAGAGCATGTTGGAAGATATACTTTCAACAACAAAACTATTTAAATAGTAGGTTTTAGTTTGAGAGAAGGGAGAGAGGGAGCATAAGATCATTTGTACGAATTAACTAAAAAGGAACAAATCTTAAAAGCCACACCGCAGGTGGGCGTGTAGTTTGAACAACATTAATTAGACATACTGATCCTTAAAAACACAAATATAATGATGAACACAGGGCATTGATCAAAGATTGCAGAGACATTATCTGATTTTACTCTTTGGGGGAACATTTTTGTATACGACTGTCTGAGGTGTTGTTTCTAAAAATATGTACTCCGCGTAATAGATTACAAATCAGGAAGTTGAGGCCATTTAGTTAATTTCAAGAATTTCAGTATAGTTCAACATATTTTATATTCGTTTTACAGGGATTTGGATGAGAGAATATTTTTGAGTTCTTATTTTGATAAAAGGAAATAAATTTAAAGAATGGAACTAATATTTCTATTTATGTTAATTTTGTAAAATATCAAATATGTAGAAATAAAAAAAAAACCTAAATCTAAAGTGTCAAACATAGTTCAACAGAAGGAGTATTAAGTTTAAGATGAAAAATATTTGATCCACGAGTCCACCAATCTGAACCCGATAATTCAATTTGATTGCCACCCATATTCGCTTATTTTCTTTCACCATCACTTTTATACTTTTCTTATTTCTAATTTGCCATGTTTTCCTTCAAAATTGGCCTCCACTCATTCTCTTATTACTTGAGCATTCATACTTATTCACAATTCTTTTTACAAATTTTCTCCATAACATAGAGAGAGGTAAGTTTAATATTGATTTTTCAAGGATTTCAACGGAAGAAAAGAATTATTGTGTATGGTTGAATCGTGCATTGTCCTATAGTGGTTATGAACCACCGTCCAAAAACTAGTTTCAACTTTAGAAGTAGTGTTATGGGGGAAAGAGTTGCCTGAACGGCTGACAAACTAAACTCGTGTAGTTCTGCACAAACAACATTGACAAGAACACTACTAGCAAAAAATCAACACCACCACCAGAACCAACACCATCTACACCAACCTATATAACCACCATATTCATTAATTCAGCACCAACACCAACACCTTTGAAGAAAATTCTAAATTCATATCTAAAAATTAATTGCTTGCAACCAGCATTCATTGACAAGCAATGGTAGTGCATACTTGCCTTTATCGATGATTCTTTAATGGGTGATACGGTGGTGGGTAAAAAGTGTTTTCATTGATGAGTAGGATTGTTCATCAGTTTAGAATCATATCGGATCAAACCGGAACTGAAATGACAAAAATCTTGGGACCGTGGACCGCACTGGTTAGTGGATATTTAGAATCGGGACAAGATTTAAATAATTTTGATTTTGGACCTGTCCGGACCAGTTGGGGCAAATTTGAGTATACTTAATTTTTTTTACTTTAAAATTTTGGTGTTGGAAAATATTAAATTATTTTTTAATCTTTAAATGATACTATAGTAAAGTAGAAGATATTTTAAAAAAATTCATCTCAAAATAATTAAAGAATACTAGTTTTCACAAAAAAACAATCTAAACCATTATATTAACTTAATTGATTAATATTTAAAATATACATTTTACTCCGATTCATCAAATCCAAATAAAAAAAAATCGATTTAGAATCAGATAGTAATTCAAAATTGACAAAGTTTTGGGAAAGACCATCTTTCCATAGCCTTATGGAAAGACGGAGTTTAATTAGAATAATAAAAGGTAAAATGTTTTAGTTGTAATATTAAAACTTTATTATCCAACGTGTAGTAGTTATAAAGTCTATAACCCGATTTATGTAACGCGAAAATTTTATCTTCATTTATTCTAATTTGCACTTTAAACTTTGGTGTTTCCATGACTTATGGAAAGACCGTCTTTCAAGAGACTAACTCTTCAAAAACTAAAAAAAAAATTTAAATTGAAAATCGGACGAAAATTCTATATATATCCAAAATCGACGGGATTCGATCCTTTTTACTAGCATTGATCTGTTCATGAGCACCCTATCAACTTCTAAAATTGAAGGAAGGAAGAGGGAGTGTGGGCAGCCGGCAGCGCAGCATGGGAGGTGGCAAGGATGAAGGGATCAGAAGGGATAAAAGTAACGGAGCTAAATATTCAGAGGAAAATAGGTGTGGTTAGAAAAACAAAACAAAACACAAAATACGTATAGTTTTAATTGTGGTTAAAATTTTAATGTTTTAGAAGCTACTCCTTCTGTCTCATTTCAACATGCAATTTAACTATTTATTTAGTCAAAATTTCTTACATTTGACCCTAAAATTGAATTGATATATAAATATAAATACTATTGTGTCATACATTATTATATTCATTATAACATATATTTTTTAAATATCAGATTTCCACAAAATTTAATTATACTTAATAAAAATGGATCAAATATTTTTAAAGTCAAGTGTTAAAAGTCAAAAAAGTAAAATTTGAAATAGGTAGGGGGAGTAATAATTACCGTTAGAACTATAGTTTTACTATGATTGAACTGCCTTCCAAAAAATTCAGTCCACGCCCCGACATCGAAATACCCTCAAAATTTCTTTTAAGACGATTTTTCACTTTCAGTGTAGAATCCCTTCTGTTAAAAGCATTCTAGTATATTCATGCACTAGTGTAAAGATTACATAGGAACAAAGGGTAAATACTTCTTTTATCCCAAGTTAATTTGCACATAATGTTTTTTTCCAATCAAACCTGTTAAACTTTAACTATAAATTTAAATAGATGTATAAGCAATAATACTATCGAATGAGATATTGTTAGATTTATCGTAAAATGTAATTTTTAAATATATATTTTTTATAGATCGTAATTATATAAGCTTACCCATATTCAAAATTATATATAATATTGAAATTTGAGAGAGAAAAAATGGTACTAGATGTAAAATTGAGTTAATTTTGTGGCGTCAAGGTTATCATTGGATGTACATTGATTCTTCTGTCCATGTTTTTGTGTCCGTAGATTAGTAGAATAATAATAATTAGGGATATATACCAATATAACCCTACCTACTTGACATAAGTGCCAATATAACTCTCAGATAATTTTTAGTGCAGATA
>JAULKM010000008.1:18872841-18883114 GCA_032355605.1 Rubia tinctorum
AATAAAAATTTGATATTCAGTTACTACATATTACGGAGAATCTAAATATATCTCATACGGTAGTTTTATTGTTTATACTGTATAAAATATATGGTCAAACGTGTCTTGAGAAAAAAGGTAAAAAAATGGTGTCACTCTTAGAGAACCGGAGGGAGTAATTGAGACACGTGGTCCAACCGGGTGGTGTCACGTGTCTCAATTGAAAATTTTATATATTTTTAAAAAAATCTGAATTTTTTTGTTCTTTTTAAAAATTTAAAAAAGGGAAAATTCTTTAAAATCTGATTTTTTTTTCTCTTCAGAATCTAAATTAAATTTTGATTCATTTTAAAAATCAAAATTACATTCTTTAAATAAATATATATATATATATATATTTATTTTTAATTATGGTTCATGAAATAAATTTTAAATTTTGAAATTAATTTCAAAAAATTAATTTTAAAAAATAAAGTTTAATTCAATAATTATAGGTGTATTATTAGATTTCGCATTTAAATTTATTTTGTTAGGTAAATTTACTTGAATTAAATATTAAAGGTAAAAATAATGAGTAAGATAGAGAGGATCAAGTGAGCTCTATGGAGTAGGGTCAAAGTGATTTGAACCACTATGGCGAAAAAAATAGAGTGATTTAGTTGCGAGTTTAATTGATAAGGTGGAAGAGAGATTGCTAAGGTGGAAAATTACCAGAGGTTTATAATTTCTAAAGTCAACGCCGATTCTAGGTATATATGCATTTTCAAATTATTGGGAGTTATATCAGCAGTTAAAAAAGAAGTTGGGGTTACTTAACCCAAAATATTTTTGTTTTTTTAATTTAAGGGTATTTCGGCCTATCAACTAAAAATTGGCGAAATCAAAATTGACCAAAACTTCAGATCAAATTAGAGTTATACCTGCACTAAAATATTGAGGTTATATTAGCATTTATATAAAAAAAAACCCGAAGGTCATATGAACATCTTTTTCTAAATTATTTCATCAAACAAAAACTAACAGAATTAAACAAAATATAACTAAATTGCACTTCAAAGTTGGAAACAATAGGGCCAACCTTTTGAACTGGGAATTTGGTGCTTTAACTACTCTCATTCAAACATCACTCTCCTTTTATCATTTCAAACTTTGTGGATTTTAATAGTAGATGGAAATCACAGATTGCAGAAAAATTGGTGATGAGTTTGTATAGCCTGTACCGATATCAGAGGAATGCCTACATCAAAGTAAACAAATTAATGAAGAGGCAAATAAGTGAAACAAATGGTTTCAATTCTGATGGAATAGATGCGCATTTTTAGAAATTATGGGTGGATCGTAGACCAAATATTTCCATGCATAGGTCAAGCATGTACGTCTTTTGTTATGTAATAAATAATTGTTAGCATTCAACTTTTTCAAAGAAAAAAAAAAGGTTATTAGACATCCTATGTTTAATAGCCAGTCTTTAGTTATCACGGGACACCATTTTGCGCAGCTGTAAAATCAAATGTTACTTCACTTCTAACAACTGTTGCCCCCGCGTACCTATTATATTCCCATCACGTGTTGGTTTTGGAATTTTCTTTTAAAAAACAACTGCTCCCAGACTTTCTCATTTTAAACGGTAATTTAACTACATTTTCTATCACAGACTAACTTGCAATTGCATTTTTCATTCAGTCAAAATTAACAAAGTTTAACCGTGTAATTCTATTGATATATAAATAACAATATTATCATATGACATAGTGTTAGATTCGTATTAATGTGTATTTTATTAATATAAAATTTTCATAAGTTTAATTGTACATAATTAAAGATATTAACGGTCAAACACTTTCCGAGTCAAATGTCAAAAGTTAAAGTGTGCAAGTTAGTCTACGACAGGGGAAGTATTTATTTAGTCAAAACTTCTTAACTTTGATCACAAAATTGAATTGGTGTATAAATATAAATACTATTGTGTGATTCCTTGTTAAATTTGTCTTAACTTAAAGTTTTGAAATATCAACTTTTCATAAGTTTTAATTATCCGAAAGATATTAGGTATCATACATTTTATTAGTCAACTGTTGAAATTCAAATTATGAAATTTAAAATGGAAAGAAGGAAGTAACCAAGGATAGTCGCAAATTAAAAATCTAAATCATATTTCATTTTGATGTTACCTATATTCTCACAATTTTTAATTATCATTAATAAAATATATTATATATCAGATATTTTTCTAGTCACTTGTTGAAAGATACTATCTCTTTTAATTGTCCTTTTAATTATCCATAATGCAAGAAATTAAGTATCAGACATATTTCTAGTCAACCATTGAGAATCATATTGTGAAATTTAAAATAAAACGAAGGAAGTAACCAAGGATACTCACAAATTGTAAATCTAAATCATATTTCATTTTGATGTTACCCAAATTTTAATTATTCTTAATAAAATGTATTAAATATCCGATATTTTTCTAGTCAATTGTTGAAAGATATTATCCCTTTTAATTATCCTTAATGAAATATATTAAGTATCAGACATTCTTAAAGTTAACTGTTGAAAGTGAAATTGTGAAATTTTAAATGGAACAAAGGAATTAACCAAAGATGGTCACAAATTCAAAATCTAAATCATGTTTCATTTTGATACATAAATTTTTACAAGTTTTAATTATTTTTAATAAAAGATATTAAATATGAGACTTTTTTCTAGTCAACTGTTGAAAGATATTATCCCTTTTAATTATCCTATTTAATTATCTTTAATGAAAGATATTAAGATCATATTCTCTAGAACTTATCTGATTTGATTTGATTTGATTTGAATCAATTTGAACTGAACTGGATTAAAAATAAGCGTGTTGAAAATTAGTAATAATATGGCTAAATAAAGCTAAATTTCACTATATTAATTTTTTTCCTGATCTGATCTGAACTAAACTAAACTAAACTAAATGAAACTAAACTGAAATTAATATGAACTCTGGAGAACATGGCCTAGGTATCAAACATTCCTCTAGTCAATTGTTGAAAATCAAATTGTGTAATTTAAAATGGAACGAAGGAATAACCAAAGATAGTCACAAATTCAAAATATAAATCATGTTTCATTTTGATGTTACGTAGATCTTCACAAGTTTTAATTACGCTTAGCAAAAGATATTAAGTATAAGACATTTTTTAGTCCACTATTGAAAGATATTATCCTTTTAATTATAATTAATGGAACATATTAATTATCAAACAATTTTCTAGTTAAATGTTGAAAGTCAAATTATAAAATTTAAAATGGAACGAAGGAAGTAACCAAAGATAGTCACAAATTAAAATTCTAAATCATATTTCAATTTGATGTTAAGTAGATTTCCACAAGTTTCAATTATTTTTAATAAAAGATATTAAGTACCATACATGTTATAGTCAACTGCTAAAAGATATTATCCCTTTTAATCAAGGGCGGAACTAAGGGGGTCGAGGGGAAGCGCCAACACACGCTAAGATCCGGAACCAAGGTAGTAGCACTGAGCAACTCGTAGGTGATTGGAAACTTATCCTTTCCCGTACAACTTACACACCCTATAGTCAGAGAAGACAACCCGTTCTCTTTTTTTTGTCACCAAGTGCTGAAACGACGTCGTTTAATTATTTCTATAATATGGGCCTGCTATACACAACTTTGTCCGCTTTTATAGGTTATTCAGCATTGAGCAAGTCCAACAAGTTCTCCGAAAAATTCTTCAAAATGGAGATTCAAAACTCATATTATTTATATTTTTTTGTTCCAACTCCAACAGACTCTCCATTTTACAGATTTAAACATTTGTTACACAATAATGATTTCTTTTGTAATTTAAATCAATCCCTTATATATAATTGAAGAAAAGTTTAAAATGGCTAATTTTATTGTTTCAATTTCAAAGATAATTAAATATCCTATAACTATTTTATGTTTCAATGGTTCAATTTTATTTGTTTATTCAAAAAAAAAGAAAAATTAAATTTAGTAGTATAAAAATAATTCCTGAATATAATATTCATGCTACCACAAATATATTACTTAAGGGAAGGAAGGAGGGGGGATGAAAGATAATTTTATTTGTTAGTCCAATTATTTGTCTAATGAGATTATTATTCCCTCCAAACTTGTTCGAATATCAAACATGTGATTTTCGAGAGTCAAATTTCTTAACTTTGACTCAATATATATATATATATATATCAATAGATTATATTATTATGCATAATTTTGTAAATTTTGGTAGAAAGTATATTATTATTAATTATATTTTTAAATATTTTTTCAGTTTTATGTAATTCAAATATTAATCGTCAAGCACGTGCATTTAACTTCATGAAAAATGTGACATTTTTTGTAGGAGGTGAGAAATGGAAGAGTTTAAATTTAGAATTTCTTATCATGTACTCCCGTTGTCCCACTATTAAGTTCCGAATAGCTTTTTGCACAAAAATTAAGCCTATGTAGCATCTTTTTAATGGCCGATGATAGTGGACCACATAAATCAAATGAAAGGAAGAGTTATGCCCACATATTTATGGCTAGATGTACAAAGTTTAGAAATAGGAGGTTATTAGTGGGACGGAAAAAAAGAAAGTAGGAATTTATTAGTGGGGCGGAGGGGGTATGAAATATTTGTATTAATTTAAGGACTAAATTGTTTTTTAGGTTCCAAAAGTATGAATTATATTTTTAGTTTCATTTAAAATTAGATTTTATTGTTAATTGTTAAAGGAATATGAATTGTTTTGTATTTCTAATTTGTTGAGATAATAATTTTAAATGAAAATTATTCACTTCACTTTATGTCACTATTCAGTGTCCAATTTTGACCACATATTTAAATAAATATATAAAAAATAATATCATCATATATGATATTGTTGAATTCATCGTAACAAGTAGTTTCCAAATATCAACTTTTTATTTGTCATTATTATATGTCGGTGAACATATTAACTGTCAAACATATTTTTCGAAAAGCGTAATAATGATTGTTGTGCAATTTAAATAGGAGGAAGGGAGTAATTTTTTGTTGCCTTCCTATTTAGTATTAATTAACACAATCGATGCAAATTAATTTCATTGATAACTCAATTAACGCAATTAAGAAACTGAATTCAAAACGAAATCAAATTTCTGAGAGCCTTTTAACAATCTTAAAGCATTATCTAGCATTTACTTTGTTTGGAAAAATTGTGCAAAAAATCTCCGTCATACTTAATTTATTAATATTGTTTTAAAAAATGGTGTTCCTCGCTTCTACTAGCAAAATAGTGACATGCATATTTAAAATTAGTGTGTAATTTGGTGCTACTCTGTATAGTTCAATTTAAAAAATGGTAATATCTAAATTAGTTAATTATATTTTTAGTTTCATTTAAAATTAGATTTTATTGTTAATTGTTAAAGGAATATGAATTGTTTTGTATTTATAATTTGTTGAGATGATAATAATAATTTTAATATTTTAAAAACTTACATTTTATTTTTAATAAATAATTTAAAAAACATAGTTTGTAATAGTAAATTTTCATCTTTTGATTGAGTCCGTTTCTTGAAATAAGCTTTTTCTTTTGATTAGCCTATTTTTTTTAAAAAACCCACTCAAACATTTAAGAGATTTTCTTTATTATAATATAATACCATTAAGTCCACCTAATTTTTAGGTTTGATTTTTTAAATTATAAAGATATTAAATATCAAATATTATTCTAGCCAACAATTAAGAGTCAAATTGTGAAATTTAAAATGGAATGAATGGAAAGAAGGAAGTAACCAAAGATAGTCACAAATTAAAATTCAAAATCCAAATCACATTTCATTTTCGAAATTACGTAGATTTTATAAAATTTTGAGAGTCCGTCTCTTAAAAGACCAAGGTTTAAACTGTAAATTTGAAGAAATAAAAATAAAAATTTTGGGTTGTATTAATCGAGTCATAAACTTATCACTCCTACATGTTGTATTAACCCCGTCTTTCCATAACACTCAATTCATCCCATTTTAAATTTCACCTTTTGATTTTTAACAGTTGACTTGAAAATATTTAATCCTTAATATTTTTCATTAAAAATAATTAAATCTTGTAAAATTTTGATATTCTGAAAAAATATATATTATAACGAATTACACAATAATATTTATACTTATATACCAATTTAATTTTAGGACCAAAATTTAATGGGGTTATTTACATTTATAACTCTGACATTATGATGAAAGTGCCAATATAACCCTGCAATCTCAGAAAATGTCAATATAACCCTAACTAATTATTGTATGCGCCAATTTAATCCTAACTTTCGGAACATTTGTGCTGATATACCCAAAATCTCTATTTTTGGTGTTGACCCTATAAATTTCGGCAATGAGAAGAAAGTGAAATGACTAAAATAGCCTTACTTATAAGCTGAAAATTATATCCCTAAAATACCCCTCAACCTATCTTCCTTCTTCAAATTCTACCACCGCTGCTGTCTTGTGCCGCCGTGCTCCTCCTCTGCCACCACTGTGCTCCATTCAAGGCCCAAATAAGATAACAAACACCTCGTTGCACACATGCATTCATCATAATAGTAACTTACATGTACTAATTAATGATGGTGATAATGGTGAATCTAGCATATCATAACAATAATGGCACCGAAGGAGCAATGTGCGGTGAGTGCAAGAAGAAGAGAACGGGATGACAAATTTACCTGCGCACGATTTGTGCTTTGTCATCGCCGCAAAATTCATTGTCGCCGCCACCCTCCTCCCTTTCTCCTCCCCTTCACCATCGCCGATGCTACCTTCTTCTTCCCCAGCCCCCACCACCTCCAAACCCTAACTCTCCCCTCCCCTCGTCTCCCTCCTCCTAATCATTGAGACCACCGCCGGTGGTGGTTCACCAACCCCACCACCCTTGATTCACCACCCCAACAACCCTCGAATGCCCCGATTCACCTAAATCGTAGCCCCCCACTCGTTGACCCTCTGTATATTTGAGACTGATTTTCTGTGTTTTTTTAGTTTCATCGGGAGGAAATGCTAAATTGGAAGAAAACAGAAGTAGGAGAAAGAAGGGGCAGTGTGTTCTTTATGTTTTTTGTATTTTTTTTCTTTTTTTTAATGAGGGCAAATCGGTTTCAATAAAATCCTGCAATAAAACGGTTGACCAAAAAGTCAATGAGGTCAAAAGTTATTTTCGCACTTTATGATATTACAGGGTTATATCGACACTTTCAACCTAAAATTAAGTTCATTTTATCGATTAACTCTCATTTACTTTTAGGATCAAAGAATAGATTGAAAGGGTCCATAGGGAGTACCCTTTTACTGCAGTTACGATCACACTCATATTTCTTGATTAATTGGCACTATCTGTCAATTTAGTCAAACCTTCATTGCTTTCACCGCAGCTGACACAGATTTGGAAACCGAGATAGCTACCGCGGCCTTTTGTTTCACGGGAGTTTTTACCCAACAAATCCAACGCCTGCAATAATCTTGTTTTACTCAATTAATTCAAACTCGATTACGATTATCCTTTACTCTGTCTCACCACAACTTTGCTTACTACACAATTCTTTATTGGTCCCTTTTATCAATCAGGAAATAATTTTCACTCCGCTCTAAAGTGCCGGAGATGGATTCCACAATCGATCTAATTTTTATCCTTCACGGGTTGCTGAAAAAACAAGTTTGCTAAACCCTTTACACTTGAATCAAACAAAACAAATCCAATTACTTCCTCCATCCCATTTCAAATTGCAATTTAACAATTCATAAAGTCAAAACTTATCAACTTTGAGATTATATATTAATGTACGATATTCGTGATAACATAAATTTTTTAAATATTATCAACTTTTCACAACTTTTAATTATTTTTAATCAAAAATATTAATGTTCAAACATTTTTAAGGTCAACGGGTGAAAGTCAAAGTGTGCAAATTAAAATGAGATTGATCAAGTATTTTTATCATTAAAAAAAACTTTAGCTTTCATTATATAAGCAAAAACAACCCCCCCATTCAAATCCCGCATTCACTATTCAAGGGAGAGATGGCAGGGCACTCTGTTCTCCCCTGCTTCTTCTTCCTCATAGTATCGCATTTTGCAATCGAATCTATACCGTTGATCTCCGCCCAGAATCCCGTTTTTGCTTGCGATGTCGCGAGCAATCCAAGCTTAGCGAATTTTTCCTTCTGCGATGTGTCCTTGGACATGAAAACCAGAGTGGATGATCTGGTGCAGCAGATGACAATGGCGGAGAAGATCGGGAGTTTGGGCAACGCCGCCGCCGCCGTTCCCCGGCTCGGAATCCCCAAGTACCAGTGGTGGTCGGAGGCGTTGCACGGCGTTTCGTCTACTGGTCCGGGGGTGCAGTTCAGCAGCTTGGTCCCCGGCGCCACCAGTTTTCCTCAGGTCATTCTCACGGCGGCGTCTTTCAACGAATCCTTGTTCGAAATCATTGGAAAGGTAATCAAATAGTACTGTAATTTGAACGCCATTTTTGTAGACATCATCTTACTTTACGTGTCTTTGAAAGCTGAATATGTGTGAGTTGTTGAGGCATTCATTTTTGTGGTTCGGAGAGTTTAAGGAAGATTCTTTTAAGAAAAATGAAAAGGCTCAAGGGAGAACGGATACATTTTGCATAACCTTGTTTCATAGAATAAGGCTATGCAACCTATCTTTTTAACTCTATATACTCAATTTTCGATTTATAGGGTAAAGAAAACGAGCATTTACTCATTGACGGTTGTTTTTTATCGGGACGTGCAATTCTACTTGTCTATTTTGCATTTGCTGACACAACGATGTGAAATAGTTTCTACCAGTCAATTAGAATTTTAGCAGTATTTTCTTTCTTTTTTTAAAAAAAACTGTCTTGGCTTTTCCTCTAGATAAATGAGTTTTGGAAATGGAATGAAATGAGGTCCCTTTTTGTTTGGCTACAAATGTGGTGGCAAGATTTAGTAAAGGTTTCCCGAGGGGTTTTTTAACATCACGAAATGTGCTAATAGGAGAATGAAATATTCCTACCAAATGCCACACACACAAAAAGTTGAACCAAGAAAAAGGTTGTGTATTTAATATTTTATTTTTCTAGAGATTAGAGGGCAAGAAATATATAATCCACTTTCTCCATGGATTATCATCATTTTTATAAAAATAATGGTGGGATCGCCGTTCTTAACTTTAGTTGCATTCATATCACCTTTTTTACCACCCAATTTTCTTTACCCTCACTACTTGTGTACTACTTGTGTTAATTCTACTTTTGTACTACTTGTGTTAATTCTACCATGTGTTTCCTTGTGCGTTTTTTTGTTCTAAAATAATTTTGCAATTTTTTTATTGGTCTCGGCAGTTTCTAGCTGCTTGATTGATAACAATTTTCATTTACAATTTCATACATTCTATCATACACATTACATGTGTCGACCCAAATTCTGAGTATCGAATTATAATTTTCAATTATAATTTCATACATTCAAGCTGCTTGATTGAGTACCGAATATTAACTCAAAATATGGGTTGAATGGAATTATTCGTAACAAGTAGTTGTATTGGTGGTAATCTCTGACCTAATTTTGTCCTTCAATTTTTCAGAAGAGCTAACATGATAATATAACATCAATGTAGTATTAAGCCTTGTTATCCTGATCTGAAGTAAAATTAATCATGATGAAAAACAAGAATAATATATTTAAACTAAACTAAACAGTATCGATTTAAATTGTACTAAAAAATTGGACTGAATTTAGTTGGAGTGCCCATAAATTGGAAGGACATGCCTGACACGGTATGAAATTGTTGCAGGTTGTGTCGACAGAAGCCCGGGCAATGTACAATGTAGGATTAGCAGGACTAACGTTTTGGTCCCCAAATGTGAACATTTTCCGAGACCCCAGATGGGGAAGAGGCCAAGAAACTCCCGGCGAAGATCCGACACTGACGAGCAAGTACGGCGCCGCCTACGTCAGAGGCCTGCAACAGAGTGACGACGGCGATATCAACCGACTAAAGGTTGCTTCTTGCTGCAAACACTACACAGCTTATGATGTGGACAACTGGAAAGGAATCCAGAGATACACATTCGATGCAGTGGTAATGTACCTAAACAAACTAGCCTGTTTTTGAGAAAGAACAACGTTTGGATTTTGGGTTCAGAATGTCTGTTTTTCGGGTTGATTCAGGTTACGAAACAAGACATGGATGATACATTTCAGCCTCCCTTTGAGAAGTGCATTTCTGAGGGGAATGTTGCTAGTGTCATGTGTTCTTACAA
>JAULKM010000008.1:18921817-18932386 GCA_032355605.1 Rubia tinctorum
ACAGCTGATGAATCGGAGGATATATGAGAAGCATGACGGCCACTGAATCCCGACACTTTCTCCACAACTTCCTTAAACTGAAGCATCGATGCTCTTCGCTGTTCCTTCAACAGTGTGATGATGCTCACAACTAAGGTTACTATCTTCACAACAGGCTGGTACCATGGATCATACTCGGGTAACGGGTTCCCCAACACGTACCTAGAAAAACAGCAACATGAAGGCTCATATCAGCAACATTTTTGGTTTCTTTGTAATTTCAGGTTGAACATGTCGTTAGAGAAGAGAAAATGAAGTCAGCATATGAGCTTCTTGACATATATTGTGAACTCATAGTGGCACGCTTATCAATTATTGAGTCTCAGAAGTATGTATACATTCCGTTCATATGTAGCCATCATCTTGCCATTTATGATATTTTTGGATTGTTACATGGCTTTGATAGTACTATACTTGCCCTTCTTCTCCTACTTAGCCTTTGGCTAGTATCATGCATTTTGCCTTTTGAGACTTTTTAATTGCACAAATAAGAATTCAACTGTTATAATATGATGCTGCATCTGGGAGATTTTTGGAAATTTAGGGGAGCAAGTGATTTAAAACTATGTTTTGATGGGTGGAGAATGTTGTCTTAAGTCTGTCAATCCAACTTAGAGTTTTCAAATCCACTGTGATTCACAATGCCCAGTTAGCTTCCTGAGTTTATTTTGTGCCTTCTATACGAAACGATGGGCTAATACCTACGCTTATTGACATGTGCTCTCTGGTTTGATTTTCTATTATATGAATTCATCTGATTATGCGGGTTCAAAATTAATGGATACTGTGATTTCTTGTAATAGGGAATGCCCGATTGATCTGAAGGAAGCAATCACAAGTGTCATATTTGCATCCCCAAGGTGCGGTGATATACCTGAACTTTTAGATGCTCGAAAGCAATTGAGCACGAAATATGGAAAAGAGTTTGTGTCTGCAGCCATTGAATTGCGCCCAAATTGTGGTGTTAGCCGCTTGGTATATGTTTTAGTTAACAATATTCTTCATTTTGTTGTATAATTTTTTTTGGAAAGAAGATTGACTTATTTGCTACTGCGTCTTTCCTAGATGATAGAAAAATCATCTGCCAGTGCACCTGATGTGCAGACCAAAATGAAGGCACTAGCAAATTTTTCTGAAGAGCACAATATCAAATGGGATTCAGCATCATTGGGACAGAGTGAGGCACTGCCTCCTGATGACTTGCTTGTATGACTTCTCAAACTTTTGAAGTTTATCTTCTGTTGGGAACAAGCATACACTTGTGGTTTAAAATACATATGAGTAGTTTTATATGAGTAAATACTGACGAATTGTTTTTTTTCCAGAATGGACTAAAAACCTTTGAGGCAAGCGGAGTGGTTCATAAAACTCCTCTGACTCCTAATTTTCAAGCTCCGCCGAATCACGATCCAATGGATAATCACCCAATAAATTTATCTCAGCAGACTGTGAGACCATCACCAGTGAACCATGAATATGCTTCTGGACAAGATAGTTTCAGCAGAGACACTGCAACTTCCATCCCCCAGGCCCAAATGAAGCTTTCTGGTAAAAAGAATTATAAATTAGGATTAGCCTTCTGATGCTCCTGTAACTTTTGACGATTCTGGTTCAGATTGTGAAGATTTTGGGCCTACTACAAGTTTCAGTATTAATGAAGAATCAGATTTGCACTTTGCATCATCAAGCAGAAGCTTTCCGTCTAATCCGCACACTCTTTCAGATAGTGAAAGCCTTGTTTATACATCTGGGAAATCACCATTACGTTCTATGTCAGAGTACTCTTCGAAAAAGCAAAATTTTGCTGAGTTCACTGGAAGTATAGAAGCATCTCCGGCTCATCCACAAGTGGATAGTCTTGGCCCTGTAACATTTGATGATTAAGATGGCACTGAAAGTGATACAAACGTGTTCCTGTCCAAACATGGTGCAGTAGAGGATGTTGGCAGACAAAAACAAGCTCTTGAGTTTTCAGACTCACAAATTGACAGGAGTGATAGTAAAAAAAATAGAAACTTTTGCCAGCGAGTCTCCAATCAGTCTATCATTTTCAATACTCAGAAAGTCTCAACAAGAGTCCAGCAATGGTGTCAAGGATAACAAGAAGTACCTGGTTTTATCACAATCAAAGAAGGAAACTGCAAGCTCTGACACTATGTATGATGACCAATGAGTATGCAAATGCGGAAGAGAATGATATTTAGAACTTTAAAGTTAAAACTGTTAAGTATAGGTCATGAGAGACTAGGGAAATATCTGACATGTTCTGCCATTTGCATTGTTGGTCCCCTATTTAATCGACCTGCTATTATTACTCTTTTTATTTATCAAATTGTATGCCTACGAAATCGTGTAATTGTTTTCATCCCTTTACCGTTTTCAGTTCGTGCCACTGGCAGATGACCAGGTACCTTCAAATTGTTGGCCACTGGGAGTAGGAGGTTTACCATTGAAGAGGAAGAAGGGATGAATCAGGGTGAAGGAAGGAGAGGATCAAAGGAAAGCAAAGGGCTTGCCTCCACTTACTCTAGGTAGTGTGCAGGTCGCCGGTGGCTGGTCCTCTTTTGAATTTCATATCCTTCACCTACTTGCTTCACCTACCTGATGCTTATAGTCAGATCTCAGTCTTTTGGCAATTCAGGTTTCCCTTTTTTTGTCTACAACGAATTCATTTTTTTGTCCGTTACCATTGTATCTTTTTTCCCCTGCTCTAATTTCATCCCATTTAAGTCCGTATTTTAGCTTCTCTGTGTTTTGATTTGCTCAGTCCTTTTTGCTCTTTGTTGCTTTTGCAATTTCAATGATAACACACACAAGGTGTTCGATGATTTGTGTGAGTAACAGTACTTGTATATTTGTATTTGGATACCGTCTAATTTCTTTACATATTCAATGCCTCATTAGCTTAGTCTAATAATCTGACACTTGTACACTTTATTTTTTCCAGTTGCATCAATGTCTGTAGTTTTGTTTATGTAAACATTATCAAAGTTTCATACTCCCTCCGTCCCTATTATAATGTTCTACTTACCAAATTAGGTGTCCCTATTTTAATGTCTCACCTCTCTTTCTTTCCTAATTTGGCAAAGGAAACTTGAAGAAATGGTCAAATGTACCCCTCATTTTTTGTGGGAACACTTACTGTGTGAGTGTTCAAAATTTTGGATGGTTTAAGTTTTCTCTGCAAGTGGTCTGCAACTTTGCATACCCACTCAACTTGCATTTTGGTATTTAAATTAAATCAAAATAATTTCTACCACTTTTTGAGTGGTGAGACAGTATAATAGGGACAGAGGGAGTATACGCATTTACATCCTTAAGTGAAACTCTATCTAAAAGTATCTACTTTCTATCACGTGTGAAATTCTATCTAAAACACAATTTTCTATCACAAATGTTCGACTAAGAGAATGGACACAAACTTTATACAATGTATTCGGCTCATCGGGTGAGTGGATAACTGATCACAACTCAGTTGTATAAACGATTTCCGAGCATGTAAAGTCAGTGTTTATCCAGCCATAATGTTATCCTCCAAGCATACACGGAGACATCTCAAAAGAATAATATTTAGAACTAAACATTAAATCCATTTAATGTTTAGGAAATCCGAAATGTTGTCAAGGAGATGAATCCATGGAAAGCACCATCAGAGGATGGTCTACCGGCTAGTTTCTACAAGCGATACTGAAGGATCATTGGAGGGGAAGTAGCTTAATCTATCACGAGAAGTCTCAACGAAGAACATATGCTGGGAAGTTGGAATAAAACCTAACTAATCCTGATTTCGAAAAAGAAAATCCCAATGGAACTAACTGATTTCACATCAATCTCTTTATACAATGTTAAATACAAGATCATTGCAAAGGTACTTGCCAACAGACTAAAGAAACACATCTCATCATTAATAGTGGAGATCCAAAATTGTTTTATCTGCGGAATAAGTATTGTATAAAATGTTCTTCTACCTTATGAAGTAACTAAGTTTATGAGAAGGCCCAAAACGGGTAAACAAGGGTTTGCAGCAATAAAATTGGATGTGAGTAAAGGTTATGATAGAGTTTCTTGGATTTTACTAAGAAAAGACCTTGACATCCATGAACTTTCCTCCTTCATAGGTCAACCTAGTTATACAATGTGTTCAAACTCTTACCTATGAAGTGGTAGTAAATAGGAGTAAGTCAAACTACTTTGTGTCGAATTAGGGCTTAAGACTAGGAAGCCCCTTATCGCCATATCTTTTCATTATTGTCCAGCAGTATATGTCTTCATGGTTGGATGCTAGATAAGAGGAAACAAAAATCTAGGAATGCAGGTTTCAAGGGGAGGACCTCAAGTAAGCCATCTAATGTGTGCAGGTGATTGTATACCTTTTACTAAGTGTGAATACCAAGAAGTGGGTGATCTGGCTAAAAATATATATGTGTATGCAAGGTATTCCAGCAAGAGGCTAAACTTTGATAAGTGTGTCATCCAGTTCCATCCGGACACCACCTTATGCATGTAACAATATACATGGTACATTTTTAATATACATGGCCAGAGAACATGAAGGAAATACTTAGGAATACATATCATAGTCGGCACATACAAAAAGAGCATGTTCAACAATCTCATTCAAAGATACAAAAGATACATATGCCTCATGGAATACAAGAATGCTAAACCTTGCAGGAAGAATCACACAAGCCAAACATATGCTTGCTTTATATCCTTAAGGTATTTTCCACATCCCCATTAGCATCCTCAACAACATGGAAAAGATGACAACTCGCTTTGTTTGGTGATGGAAGATAGAAGGGAAATATATCCACTGGAAATCCTTGAAGAATGTAACAAAATCAAAAGAAGATTGTAGCTTGTGGCTAAGATCAACAGTTGGAATGAATAAAACATTGCTAGCACAACACACATGGATAATAATGGCAGATAAACGGAGCCTACTCGCACAGTCCTACATGGACAAGTATTCACGCAATAAGGAATTTAAGTCAGTACTACCCATAAGTGGGACTATTGGGAATGGAGATCAATATTATGAGTTAAAGACATCATCACAAAGAACCTGGCTTGGTGAGTTGTGGAGGGAAAGTGTCAGAATATAAGACCAATGGATCCCAAACCAGTTAGATCCTATAACTCAGGAGTTGGTAATTGGTGCAACAATGTATCTAAGAGTTGCACTCCTTGTAGATTATAACCATGCTTGGAGATGGTCTCTTATAAGATCCATTTCCCCCTCTCACAGAGTCCCGCGTATACTGTCCATACTACTGAACAACCTTCCGAGTGAAAATGATCAGACACTATGGAGGCCAAATATATATGAACGCTACACAGTCAAGAAGGCTACCATTTAGAAATGATATCTATACAACCCCCTACTTCTATTGGGTGTTCATGGTAGGTACAAAAAGAATGTAGCTTATAGTATGGAAGTTGAATTTACCATAAAAAATATTGGTGTTCTTTTAGAGGGCACTCAACAACACTTTGCCAACAGAGATAAACAAAAATATGAGGAATTTGACACCTCACTCAATGTGTGTTAAATGCGTTAGTGTTGGCGAAGACAACATTCACATCTTCCCGCAGTGTGAGGATTCAAAAAGAACCTGGAGAGCATCGTCATTATGTTTCAATTTTGCTCCAGGAAATTAGGTTAGGTTTTTGACTTGGTTTACTGATTGGATAGAGAATTCCACGAGAAGAGAGGAAGTGGAGATATCACTGTTTATCCTATGGGAAATTTGGAAAAGTCGTAACAAGAAAACTATCAATAACGAGAGCATAAACTCGATTCAAAGTTGTGGAAAAAATATCAGATTAACGTTTTCTACAAAAGATACACTTTTGGTGGGGGATTGGGATAACAATCAGGAAACAACACAGGTGGACGAACAAATTCCCGCAAATCCTTTTCTACACTAACATTCTCCCAGATTTCTTTTGATGGATCCTTTCATAAATCGAAATATGTGGGAGCTGGTGAATGGATGATTTCAAGATGTTAACCATTGTATGTATAATCGAACCATTCCTTGAAGAATAGGAAAAGACAAAAATGAAAATGCAGGTTCAGTACCATGATAATACAAAAAAACATATGCTATGATCCATGAATTTCCTATTTTTATCATTTGATTTTTACAAATACTTATAGGTGGATAGAATAAATGGAGGAAATTGAGTTGAGAATTTAGAAACTAAGATTCAAGAATGAAATTAAAAGAATCTTATAAAAATTGTTATATTAAAAAATTCTACTTGAAGTAAATTATTCAATTTTAAATTTATCCCAAGGACCATTAATTAAAGGTGAGGTCTTGGTCTCTAGAAGGTCTCCAAAGTCTACTTGTTCCGTTGTTTTCGCTGTAAAAGGAGGAAAGTCATTGACAAATGACAAGTGACAACCAAACCTCAACTTAGGCCCAAATAGACTGCGACCAAAAAGCCCTAACCCATTGGTATTGGGCTGAATTACTCTGGACTCAGGCCCACAGAAACTCCGCTCATCGTCCTCATCACTCCTTCAGTTCTCACTGAACGGAATTGGAACTTGCTGCAGGGTTTGGAAACGCACGATACGCCATGGCGCGCTCGAGGAAGAAACGCAAGCTTTCCGGAACACCAAGTATGGATGTAAATGATGATGTTGTATGTGTATTCACTATTTCGTGTGTGTTCTGTTATTCGATTTTTTTTTCTTCGTTTCGTAGCTGAAATGAAGGCAAATGAGGAAGAGAAGAAAAGAAAGGAAGGTGTAAGTCCTTTAGTAGAGAAGTATTGGCATCAGAGATACGATTTGTTTTGGAGGTACGATGAAGGCGTTCAGCTGGATGAAGAAGGCTGGTTCTCCGTTACTCACGAGGAAATCGCCGTCCGCCATGCTCTGCGCTCCGCCGGCTGCGGCGTCGTCATCGACGGATTCTCCGGCGTCGGTGGAAATACGATTCAGTTTGCTGCACTGTAAGGTTCTACTAGGCATTCGAACTGTTTTGTGGCTTTGATTTCAGCAATGTGTTAACCTAATAGAGACCCTAAGTTATGGCAATAAATTGGTGTGTGTAAAATGCATAATGTAGATGTGATCGTGTGGTTGCCATTGACATTGATCCTAAGAAGATTGAGCTGGCGATGAACAATGCGAAGGTATACGGTGTTGAAGAGCATATAGATTTCGTGGTTGGGGACTTTTTTCAACTCGCATCCTCACTGAAGGTAGCCTTATTACCTATAATCTTCGTTTTGATATTATAGTTAAAACTGTTGTTTAAGTCAAAGTGTTAAACTGGTTTATCTTTTGGATCCAATAATCGTTTTCTAGTATGTTTTTGTTTGTTTTGTTTCTCGTGTGGATTGAGTATTGAATTTTTCTTTGTTCGGCAGATGTAGTGTTTCTTTCACCGCCATGGGGAGGTCCATCGTATAAGATGGTCAGGAAATTTACTCTTGACTCACTGAAGCCAAAAGACGGGTAAGTGCTTGGCCTGTAATTTGGGGTGAGAACTTTGACTAGGTAGGATCAATTTTATGTTGCTCCTAGATATTTTGCCGATGTTATAACCCCACTCTTAATTTTCTACGTGCAGGTTCTCCTTGTTTCGATTTGCACTCACAATAACGCCTAATATTATTATGTACTTGCCTCGAAACATAGACTTACTCGAAGTGGAACAACTTTCTTGGTTGTCTTCTCCACCTTTGGATTTTGAGGTACCGCGAAAAATTACATCAAAGGGTCGAATACATGTTTTTAATCTTAATCCATTCCCGTCCCCTGAGAATTTTCTGTGTACAGATTGAAGAAAGCACAGTTCATGGTCATTTGAAGGGCATAACTGTTTATTTTGGTGATGCTGCTAGTGCTCGACCCTTGTTAGTTTCATCTCCGACCGATGGAGTTGAAGTTGACACGGGTTATGGTACAATTGTTAAATATACTAGCAAGGTAAATCATACTAGGCTATTCTAAACTTGTACTCTTGACTCACTATCGCCCAGTCTAGGAAAAGAGTATCTTGAACTTGTATCATACCACTAGAAGTTCTCATGTTTGATTTACCTCAGACAGCCTTTTACTGCTAACTGAAGCTAGAGGAAATGTATGGAACTATAACATTAGATTTTCTCGAGTAGTATGTATGGCTGCCTCAGAACCATTTCAATGTATACAGTTTGTTCTACTGAGGTGGCTTTGCATTTGATCGGAGTCTTTGATATAGTAAGTTTCCTTGGTGAGCATGCTTAATTTATAGTGATCGTGTTGTCTTTTATATCAACCTGAAATTGACCCTAGAGGTGCTGAAGTGAGAGCCCGTGGTATTGAAAATGGTTTCACTGGTACTATCATAACCATGAGAGTAGACTTTGCGGTGCAGATGGAGGAAGTTTATCGCATTTTCTGTATGGTCCCTCAGATTTCATACATGCTACCTTAATTCCACAAAGAAATAGTTACTACAACGGACTTGTAGTTATCATAAGTTGCTGTAGTAGTAGCTCTCTGCATCAACCTATTCTTGTCTTCTTGTTAAGGATATAACTCCATGTCCGGGACCAAGCATTAATGGCTACATGGAGTCACACTGCTGAGATTAGTGGTCCTGGTCTGACTCGAGAAAGGGAGATCTATCGACTGCCTTAGCTCAGTGATCGTGAGCTTGTGAAAACTCCCGTTTGTTCTTCTTATCCGGCTTCCCATGTCCAAGTCGATGATGCCCGTGAATTGCGATACATTATTTTTCTTGAACAAAGACTAGAGGAAAGGCATTGACCTAACACATAAAGGGGTTTTAGAGGCTTGGGGTAGTTCGAATTCTTGTGCAATTCAGTCGTTTTCAGAGTAATGACTTTCGCATTTTCTCATCAACTACCAGGTTGGTGAATGGTGACAAGTTATGAATTGGCTGCATCAAAAACACGGGTGTACACTCTGCATGCTACTGTCAAACACAGCATTTCCCTCCCTTCATTCTATTTGTTCTTCCCTTTCATCGTGGTATCGCAACTTCAAAATGATGAAAGCAAACCCAAAGGCAGCTAAGAACACGAGGGGCTTCGGCTGCCATTCCCCGGCAGCTACTGCAGTTTGTATGGCAACTGAACCATTGTCCGTTATAGTGCAGAGGAGGCTTGATGGAACGCTGTCTGATCGTGCAAGATTGATCAACAAGAAAGATTTTGTCCGAAGAAGTTCTGGTGATGCATCTGTTAAGGTGAAGAATGGTGAACTGAGAGAGACATCACAACTGCAAGTAGCCTCTTTGCCTGCATCCAAGAATCCAGTTTTCCAGGTTATTGTAGAATGTTGTCTAGTTTCAGAAATACTGCAGCACTGTTCGAAACATCGGAGAAATTGAGGAGACTGTGTTTCTTTTTCCATGGCAGGTGGTTGTGATGAGAGTTTCTCTTCACTGTCAAGGTTGTGCTGGGAAAGTCAAGAAACACTTATCCAAAATGGATGGTACTCATCCTCTATTTCCTTAATATATGTCCATGCTTCAAGCGTATAACTCTAGCTACGGTTTGATCCACTTCAAAGTCCTAACAATTGCTTCAATATGTTAATTAAATATCATGAAAAAGATTTTTACAAATATAGCTGAGACGGAAGAAGTATATACTCCCCCCGTTGAGCTATTTGTGGTACACTTTTCATTTTAAGGTGTTTATTTAATTTTGGTACTTTCCAAATGCAGTATAGTTTAAGGTACTTTTATCCTCTGGTTTTTGCTTTTTCATCTTTCCATTCGATTTCTTCCACATCTTCTAAAAGATGGTGCCAAAAAAAGGCACAATTAGATGAACTGGGGAATAGCATAACATTCACTTCACTGACAATTGAAGATGCCATATGATAGTCATTTGGCGTGTGTTGAAGGTGGAGCTGTGTGGGTGAACCATAATCTTGTACCCATACAAAAATGATTGTAGTAATTTCTTTTTGGAGTATTGTTTTCGGTCCTGGTCCGTGACTGCCATTTTTTGGCCCACAAAGGCCCCCAAAGTCTTAAATTCGTTTTGGATTTTCTGTCTGAAAATGTGTATTTAATTAATTGATTAATTATACGTGTGACACAGAAAGTTTGGTTTTGTGAAATATACTATGCAGGAGTGACGTCATTCAGTATTGAATTGGAGAGCAAGAGAGTGACAGTGAGGGGGCATGTTTCACCATTGGTGTTAGTTGAGAGCCTTTCTAAAGTTAAAAAAGCTGAGCTGTGGCCTTCATCACCTGCTTCTTGAACTTCAATACTACTATGTATTATCGGATTTCCATTTTTTTTTGTATTCTTATTTGAAACCCACCTTTTCATCCTACGATTGGATATTGCTTTTTTATTACTTTTATCAACGAGTAATATCAGTTCTTGTAAACAAGTTTCTTTTCAAAATGCTATCCTTTTGTGTTTGGTGAGGTTTAAACTCATACTTCCTCCGTCCCACCCAATTACTTTTTTCACAAAATTCAATACTGCCATTTTTTTCATGGATGATGATAGTAGACTCACATAAATCAAATGGAAT
>JAULKM010000008.1:18980640-18991448 GCA_032355605.1 Rubia tinctorum
GGCTTCCTTGATGTTGTGTATGCTACTTAATGCATGGTCTGCACCCGGCACAAGGCTAGATCTACCCACCTGCACCACAACTCATTTAGTAAACGTCGTGATAATGCTGATATAGATATAGCTGAGAAACTTACAATTACGGTATGAAGCCCTGCTAGTTTTCCACTGGCAATGTTGCGAACACTGTCATCGAAGAAAATCTGAGGAAAGAAAAGAAGAATCTTAGCGAATCAGTTGTTACTGTGCCAACGGGCATCATTCAAGAGAGCCATCTTACTGTTTTGCTGGGGTCGGCATTTGCAATGCGAATGGCTGCCTGCATCGCTGTGAGAGAAGGCTTGCAGATGACTCTCTGCCCCGATGCTGCCTCATTACTGGGTGGGTTTAGAGTTTCGAAGCAAATCACACCTTCAAAGCAATCCTATCTGATGAAGAACTCGCAACAATCAATCATATTCATCGTCGCGTAAGAGACAGTATTAGTAGTTTTGGCATTCACCTTACAATTTTACGTTGAGGCATGGAAAGTAGGAGGTTCCGCAAGACAGTATCAGGCTTCAGAACTTCATATGGTAGTCTCCCATGAACATAAGCATGGAACTCCTCATCATCAAACTCATAACCGAGGTCCTGAAATGCAACGAACAATCAAAACAGGAAACTCGAGTAAAACACGATAGCCGCGAACAGATTCTGTACCTTGAGGCCAGCCATTGTAGTACCGTATTCCTTGTACAACTCCAAACACATCCTCGGAACTTCACTTTCCGCCATTCCCAGTCGATGCAGCATGTAATCTGCACCAAACCAAGCATCAACACTCGTTCAATTCGACAAGAAACACGATGAATCGAATCAGACCTATGATATTGTCGCGACAAGCCGTGTTAAGACCGGTGCTCAAGGGATACAGCGTATCATCCATGTCTGAATCAACAAATCACACACAGAAACAGATGAGTATCATAATCTGAACTGCATTGAGTAGCTAACCCTTAGAAGAAGGTGAAATCGGCCCATACCGAAAAGCAAGCATTGGTACTTGGCTCCAATGGCTCTTCCAAGATCTCCAGCTTCCATGATCAGAATGAATGAACTATGAAGAAATGAAGGCAGATGAAAGGGCTCTATATAGCCAATAAAAAGCGGCAGAATCCTAAGAAAAAAATTCGCCCTTTGTCTGAGATAGGCAAAATTCGGTTTTGATTTTATGATGGTCCACTTCGCATGACAATTATTCCGAACGTTAAAGATCCTCGTCACCCCAATTGCTTCGACTTTAACTGAAAAAAAGCTGTAGAGCCACAAAATAGTTTGGTGGATTGAAGATGATGAAACAAAGAGGGAATAAATTAATTACAGATATATGTTTGATGTTGGATTTGGTGGCATATCCTAACTCATTAGGGTTTGGCGCATATTCTTTATTCTCTTAGTGCAATTTGTACCCATCATCCACCCATGAATTTGCCCATGTCATTTTCATTTTTATAGTATTTCTCTCTTATGACAATGCACTACTTTGTTTAATTTGAACTAGATAACACCTACTTTGCACGGACATGAATTTAAATATTATAATATATAAATAAATAAAAATATTTTATAAGTTAATTTAATTATTGATAAAAGTGTCCGTCTCTTGAAAAATAAAATTTTCATAAAATCTGAAAAAATCAAGGTTTAAACTGTAAATTAAAAGTAATGAAGATAAAATTATCGGGTTGCATTAATCGGGTTATAAACTTATAACTACTGCATGTTGCATAATAATTTTTAATATTCCAACTGAATTTTTTTACCTTTCTATTATTTTAATTCAACCTTGTCTTTCCATAAATTAATGGAAAGAAGGTTTTTTTTAAAGACTTTTCCTTGATAAAATATCTATAAATGTCACTAAAGTGAAACAACGTTATCATTATTAACATTGTATGCACACAAATTCCATATAATATGTAAATTGATCAAAGTTTTGAAGATTGATTGTAATATCGTGTCATTGCACAATTTACGATAAATATTTTTTATTAGTCATAAAAAATTAATTGTAAATTTTAAATTAGATGATATTTTTTACTAATTAAAATTTGTGCAATTGAGTTATAGATGTTCATTTTCTTCTTCTTCCAATATTTTTTTAAAAATTTATTGTGACTAATTGATAACATTGTGTTGTTTTCACTACAATGATCTATGAATCATTTCTGATAAAAAAAAGTCATTCTAGCGAAAGTCATATTTTATTAAAAATTATAGGAAAGACTAAAAGAAATTCTCTGGTCAATGAATATTGAACTCCGTACATCATTTTCAGACGAAATCAACAATAAAAGTTAAACATTTCCAACAACACTAGTAGAGGAACCACAGTCAAATGTAAGAAAGGGCTCATTTATAATAATAATAAAAATTATATGTTATATCTAAAATGTTCAAACTAGGGGTATCGTCAGTAGTTCATGATTTATTAATTGAATTAGAAAAACACAAAATATAAAATTTTAAAATTTGATCCAAAATGAATATAAATTCATCATTTTAGAGAAATAAATAAAATTTATATAGTTTTAAAATGTCAATATTTATAATTATTAATTATCCAAATTAATTGAATTTTAAAATTAAAAAATATATAATATAATATACGTAGATGAATTAATTTTTTAATATTATCACTTACTCCATATATAATTTTTTAAAACATAATATAATATACCTTGATGAATTAACCTTTAAAATTATATAATTGATAATATTCTGTAAATTTATATATGGAGTAACTATTTAACACTTTGTAAATTTTATTTGCAATTTTTCTTGTACTAGTTTATTTATATTTTGTTAAATAACCTTTAGAAATGACTTGGTACAAATAAACTCGTACAAGAAAATTTTACAAAATATTAAATAGTTTATTTGAAAGGTTTTACATATAAAATATTTCAGTACAATATCTATTTGAAAGGAGTATTTATACTGACCAAGTACTATTGCACGTTGTGCGGTATTATTAATTAAAACATTAGGATTAAATTTTATGTACATTTTGAGTCTTACATATAAATTGAAAACAAACTTCATCTAAAATTTTAAAGTTTAGTCATTTAATGAAAACTATACTACTATGAGTTATGAAGTGAAATACATAATTTAGTTAGAAATTATTAAATATTGAATACAATTAAAACTGATTATTGTTATAATATCTCATTCAAATTTTTTAAAAAGTAATTATTTATATGTTGAGATTCATTATAAAATTTTATCTTAATTATGTGTATCTCATTGCAATAAATAAAAATAAATATAAAATAACCTTATTAGTCTTACTAATTATAAAATGTTCTCATTTAACAGTTAGTCGGTCTAAAACAAGACTTTGTCATATATAATGAATAAATAATATGTATACATATTTCTATCAAAATTACTCTATCATTGTATAAAAAAATGAACATTTTGTTATTTGTATCCTTTGGATTATTTTAGTAATATATATAGCATGAGATATTTATTGTTTTAAATATATCTTTAGAAATTATATATTTTAACAAGTTATGATTGATTATATATAGTAAAGAATTAAAATCAGTAACATATTATAATATTAGTATGCTATTTTTAGACAACTTGATTTTAGGTTATTCAAAATGACTCAAATATCCCCCTTTGACAGTACCAAGTGAACACTTTCTATTATATGGTGATTGGGATGAAGCATTCTATATTGATTTATTTTCTCAAAATTAAAATTTATTAGAAACACTCACACAAAAAAATTGCTCCATCTATTATTCAATATGTTTAACATAGTAATTTTAGATATTTTTTTAGGCAAATTAATTGCGTGGAGAGAATCGATTACAGAAAGGAAAAAAAAGAATAAATAGATGAAAATGATTCACTATTTTTCATGAAATGGAGTTTGATAACATTAAAAAGATAAATTAAAATAGAAAGTGTATCAAATTTAAAAATAAGTGTTGTACAAAATAACTATTATGAAAGAATGTGCATGCTCATGAATATGTTAATAGTTAATCATCAATTGAAAACTTTTGAATTTTTAAAAAGTATAGAAATTTTGGGGAAGAGGTTTGCATTGGAAATTGGGATTAGCTTTAAAATAATATTATATTTTTAATTAAATTTTAATGATTGTGTGAAATTTGTGTGAGTGACACGTGACAACATTTTTAGGTGAGTGATATGTGGCAACAATGAGATCTTTTAATATATACTATAGATGCATATATTTTGACATGTGGAGTAATTTTTGTTTTCACCAGCCCAAGTGTAGTATTTTTCTCTTATTACAATAATATATTAGGAGAAGGACTTCGACCTGATTTTTTCCAACTTAAGTTACTTTATGTAATTTCAATTTACTTGATTATAGTTTAATGAAATTTAATTTTGAGAAAATATATAGTTATAACGACTAATGATTAGATAATCATGAAAAATATCATTTCAATAACTTTTAAGGTTAAATTATAATTAATTATATATTGCTATACATTTTTAAATTTTTTTATAGGAATCTCGTTGCAATAAGGAAAAATAAAATCAAAATACCACATTAATTACTATATTTATATAATAATCTTATCTAATAATTAGTCAGTATAAAACAATACTTAATGTTTAATTTAGTTATATTATTACAATCATTCAATTTAATTTAGTTGGCTTACGTTAGAGAGTCAGTATCTTAAAAACGGTCTTTTCATAAGTCATGGAGAGACCAAGGTTTAAACTGCAAAATAAATTTTTTATGTTGTATTAATCAGGTTATAAACTTATAACTATTGCACGTTGCATAGTAAATTTTTAATATTGCCACTAATTTTTTTTACCTTTCTATAATTCTAATTCAACATCATCTTTCCACATGCATATGGAAAGACGATCTTTCCAAACACCACATAAACTAACCAAAATTTTGCCTGCGTTATTATTATTTTTATAAATAATCAATCATACTTGTTGAGTAAAACACCAAACAACGATTACAATAAGTGAAAATAACATTCAACTCAACTAGTCTCTAGCAATGATATCTAAATTACATATCAACCAAACTGATCGTCTGTACTATTACAAATTAGAGATTAAATAAAAATTGTAAGGCCATTTACATTTATAACCCTAATGTTAGGTTGAAAGTGCCAATTTAACCATGCAATCTCAAAAAAGACTAATTTAACCCTTAATTAATTATTGAATGTGCCAATATAACCCTAACTTTCGAAATATTTGTGCCGATATACCCAAAATCCGTCTTTCCGGTGTTGACTCTCTAAATTTCGACAAAGAAGAGAAACTGAAATGACTATAATACCCTTAATGTAAAAGCTGAAAATTTTATCCCAAAACACCCCTTGGAGACATTGGATCTATTTATGTTGACCTCCCTTCTCCTTTCTCAAAACCCGTTTTCTTTCTTTCCCCAATCCCTGCCCCAAATTTCACCTCCTCCCGTTTCTCCTTCGCCCGACCGCCGTTGAATCTCTCCCTTGTTTCTTCCTCCTTGAATTCCGTGTCCAGTGGCCCTGCTTTGACTCTCTGTCGACTCTCCCTTGTAGGTGAAAATTTTTTCTCCGTCGTATGTGAGCCCTAGGTAGGATTTGGGGCAAATAAAAAATCTGGAAAATTGGGCATGGATTAAAATTGATATTGTTTTGCTGCGTTATCAATCGTACCCATTACAACCTCTTCAGAAGGTGTGAAGTGCCCTTACACAATAGTTCAAGCAGGGCTATTTCAATTTTTAAAAAGTACAGGGGAAGTACTATGAGGTACCGGAATTCACAGGGGAAATAGCGGAAGCAACGTCCCTTAATTATACTATGAAGTAATCCATGACGAAGTACAGGGGAAGCTTCCGGCGATGGCAGCGACTAAAACGAGGAGATGTCACGTCTTGGGTTCGGGGAGTGCGAGTGAGGTAGGGAAGAAGACGCGTTTGAGCGGGAAGAAAAAGGAGGACTAAGGAAGAAATGAGAAGAAAATAGGAGAAAAAGGATGAAGGGCAAGGTCGTTTTTCATGTTTATGTATTTTAATCTTATTTTTGGACAAAGGGCAAAATGATATTTTCACCAAAATCCGGCAGTAAACTGGTTAACTAAAAAGTCAACATGACCAAATTTTATATTGACACTTTCTGAGATTGTAGGGTTATATTGGCACTTTCACCCTAAAATCAGGTTATTTTAGCACTTTACTCAAAATTGTAATGTCGCCATCGGGATACTAACTCGTCTCCTGTAAAAATCTTAACCACTTGACAAAGATGAGCGTATCACACATCAATCATTTCCCCAAATAGGAATTTTCAAGAATTGCAACATCACTTAATCCAAAGCACTATTTATGTTGTCCAAACTGAAAATACCTTGAAAACACAGATTGACCCATCCAAATAAATGGACCTCCTAATACAAAAACCAAATCAGGAATACACTATTTGTACAATCAAATTTGACAAAATACATGATTTGTATAATCAGATCGGATACATTACATCAACGTGAACAACTAAATCAAATAATCATTATAAACACAACGATATAATCTTTCATGTCATAAAACAATGAATAAGTGTCTTAACATTTTCAAATAACAAAAATATGCAATGAATTAAGTAAAAAAACTATTGTTTTTCCATCTCTCCATAATGAGAAGATAGAGAGAAGATTGAAAAACAGAAAAAGGTTTTGCAACTGTGGAAGGATTTTGCGGAAAGAATACTAAATACTCATACAGCTTGTAATTTTAAATTTTGACTGCATTATAAGTGTGTATTAATTGTAATTTTGAATATTATGTTAGGATATTATAAAAAATAGTGGTGGAATATTTAATGATTATACATTTGGAATATTTTTGCTTTGCATATTGTCTTTTTTTTTGTTTTGAACATAGCTTTGCATATTGTTTTAAGAATTACTCTGATGAATTTTTTTATTTATCTTGAACTTCTTCACTATTTCTAAAGATGTCTTCATGTCGAAACACCAAAACTAATCGTGAAGAAAATCACCAATTTAGATTGCCACGTGGAAACTGTATATTGATGGATCACCCCACTCTAGTTGGAGTGGAGCCGGAGTCTTAACACAATTCCAGAAGCTAAAGATTATCCTTATGAAGCTCTAATCGACGGTCTTCGATAATCACAATATTTATTTTTTCTTAAAAAATTAATACTTATACAGCAACATTTGTTTTAAAAGTGAAATATTAAATGAAGGCTTTTAATTTTTTTTATCGAAATATAAATTAATCAGAAACTAGTGGAGCCCCACCATGCGTTACACGGTCTAATTAATTTAAAAAGTTGGGAAATAATTTTTTTTTGTATTTTTTACGACTAACATTTAATTTAAAATAAGAAATTTTGTTAAATTTTAAATTTTAGTCATCTAAGAATAGATATGTGAATTATGAATTGAAATAATTAATTTAGTTATAAATTTGATAAAAAATAAATAAAAATATTATTTTTTATAGAATTTATTCAGATGATTTTGTTGTTCAAAGTATTGTTGACTACAAAATTAAATTAAATTGATGATAAGTAATGCATCACCGTGTGTCTTTTTTTCATAAATTTGGTAGAGCGTCATTTTCTAATCATCAACTTTTAGAAGATATTTATAATTGAATTTATGTATTAAAGATTAAGATTTTATCTACTTTGAGACTTTCATATTAAAATTTGAAATAATTTTTTTGTGATATGCTGAAACTTAGCAGTTTAAAAAGAACGGTATGAACTGTGGAGAGAAAGAATAAACTCAAATTTTTAACGAAAATTCAAACTCCTATAGTAAATCAAGTGATCAAATGCAAAGGTATAATAAAAGAAAATGTTTTTGTTCCGCTAAAACAACCTATTGTCAAATAATTTTGTTGAGGATACATACAAATATAACCCTATGCGGAGTATAATTCACTAAGTTCATATATAACACTGACATAATTTTTAGTACAAAAACAACCCTAACTACTTTATATAAGTGCATATATAACCCTAAAAACTATATTCCAGCATTGACCGGCCATTTTCGGCCATTGACCAAAATGTCCTTTCTGCCTAATACAAAAATTTTAAAGACAAAAAATGTCCCTTGGCTGCAAAGTTCTGCCACCTCGCCGTCGTGCCTCCACCACCTTCGCCGCCATGCCTCTGCAGCCGATACTGCTATCCAGCTACAACCAACCACCCGTCAGGCCGCTAGGGATTCCCCTCGCCACCACCAATCACCCCTCCCTCCGCTAGGGCTTCCCCCCTCTACCCCTCCCGCCGCAAGGGCTTCCCCCCGCCACCCCTATCTAGCCCTCTCTTCACTAGGGCTTCCCCCAACCACCACCAGCCACCCCTCCAGCCGCTAAGGCTTCCCCCCGCTAGGGCTTCTGAATTGGATCCGCCGTCGATGCTACTGCCCGGCTTACCCCCACATCTGACACCTTCAACCTCTGGTTTTCGTCCTCCATCGTCGGTGTAGCATGAGGTGGCGTAGGATCTTCTTGGTGGGAATGGAGCAATGCGCAGTGGCGTAAGGGCAAAGTAGAACGGCGGAGTGGCGTCCTTTTCTCGTCGGTTTGGACTCGCCATAGGTGATGCGCAGGACCTTCTCGATCGGAGTGGAGTGACGACACTACCTTGCCCTGCGGTGGCATAGGGGCAGAGTAGAACGACGTATGGTGTCCTTTTCATGTCAGTGTGGACCTGCCGAAGGTGATGTACATGACCTCGTCAAGATGATATAATATACGTTTCCTCGGAGCTTTGGTCTTGTTGCTGTTGAAACGGCGAACAAGGAAATAAAGGAAAGGAGAAATGGTTTGAAAAATTAGGGGTTAGGGGCTTTGTAGACATAACATAATTTTTCTTTTTATTTGTTATTTTTTCAGAGGGGTAAAATAGTTTTTTCATTGAAATCTGGCATAAATCTGCCACTACATTTGCACTTATACTTACTATTTAGGGTTATATTTGTGCTTTTAATTATCAAAAAGTTATATTTGCACTTTTGTAAATTAACTAAAGTTATATATGCACTTTTTTTCTAATTTTTTCACTCCAAGAAATATTGTGCAAATATTATATGTTCCACATTACCAACAATGCTTTAAGTTGTGTGCACAATGCTTTAGCTGCACATTCATAAAATTTTCTATGTTATGACATTTCTTCACTTTTTCTTTATTCCTTTCAGGTTATAATACAAACTAACACAAGGGAGAACCACTTCTATAGGGGCTGAACTATCGCCATCGTTCGTCTTTCGCCACTCATTTTTTAAAACCCTTTTGACCCCTCAACCTATGAAACTATTGAGTCGTGGCCCATTCGTCAGGTCAAATTTGTAAATTATAATTGTTTCTCCGTTAATTGAGGGCAAAAATGACCTTTTCATATCTTTTATTTACAAACCCAGTCCCCTGTATCTTTTTAATTACAGTCCCCTCCTCCATCTTTTAATAATTAAAAAACCAACCTCTCTCCCATCTTCTAACAATTGAAACTCAGCTCCTTATATTTTTCATAATTAGAACCTATCCCCCACCCCCGCTTCTTCTTCTCCGACCCACCTCCACCTTCCGCCGCTCCCCCCTGCTAATTTTTCTTCGCCGACCATCCCACCTCAGCCTTCCCTGTCTCTTGCTTTTGATCATCCCACCTCCCTCTTCTCTTTGCGCCATTGAAACCCCCAGAAATCATTGGGTCAAGACACCAAGCCCAACTGCTGATATTCTCTCTACTCCTTGGATTTGCTGAAGCGGTGGGAGACGGGGGAGAACTAGGGAGAGAACGAGGTCGACGATGAAGCGATGGGAGACGGCAGAGAACGAGGCGGATTCTGATTGCCCCTCAACGCAAAAGGGGAAAAGGAAAATAGGGATAAGAGAAAAGAAAAGAGGAAAAAGAAAAGAGAAAAAAGGAAAATGGAGAAAAGAAAAAAAGGAGAAATTAGAAATTACTACTCTACCCTTAAAATTTATGTTTTGACTAACCCTTGACGCTTTGACCGGGCGGAAGGATCACGATTAAGCAGTTTTGGTAGTTGAGGGAGCAAAGGTATTATAAAAAGGGGGTCAAAGATGAACGATGGAGGGAGTTCAGGTTCCTCCCGAGTCGTTCGCCCTTAATACAGTAAAGAAAAATAAAAGAACAAACTTGAGCGAAAATATAGATACACATCTATTTATATCATTAGAAGTATTTTATCTAAAATGTTCATGCAAATCTTCTTACTACTATTTGCTTGCCACATCCTCATTCCTCTCAAAACTTGATTTTAACTCATGAACTAGTTGACCTTGTTCAGGTTAACACATGACTTGTTGACCTAGTTGCAGGGATGCCAATTCCGAGCATGAACTGAGGACAACAGACAAAGTATAGTGATCAGTCCCCATGTTGTTAAACTGCATTTTCAGTAAAAATGTGCTAGAAGCACAGTACTTGGTCTCAGTATTATCATAATCGAATTCCAAAAAATACGGTACTTGAATAATAAAATTACATATGGGTATGCTCCGATCATCTCTTTAACACCAAAGCATGCAGAGATTTTCGTTTACCGCGCCTTGCATCCAGTGGCGGAACCAGGAGCTCTGGCAAGAGATGGCGGAAAAGGCGTAAAATTTTTTTTGCACGCTTAATACAACAAAAAAAATGTCACGCTGAATAGAACAAATTTTATTTTTGCACACTTAATACAACAAAATTATAACGACCAACTATTACATAATATGAAGATGTTCATAAGTACGAAAAGTCACTGGATAA
>JAULKM010000008.1:18991548-19013109 GCA_032355605.1 Rubia tinctorum
ATTTCTTTTAATTTACACTTTAAACCTTGGTCTTTCCATGACTTATGGAAAGACCGTCTTTCAAGAGACGGACTCTACTTTTAAAATAAAATATTTAAATTTTATAAAAAAAATTATAAAATTTAAAGTAAAAAATACAATGGACCGTCCATAAACTTATGGACGGACCGCCTTTCCTAAGAATTTCTCCTAACAATATTCTGTTGGTATTTGGACACCCTTTCTTTCCTCGCCTTTTCATTTTTCGCCCCCATGAGATGTCAAGAACTTGCTTGAATATCATCTAGCGCAGTTGTCTTTCTTGCACTCACAGTACATAATACTAGTACTGTTTTCAGCTTATCGTTTTGATCAATGCTCACATTCATCAACAGCCAAACAAAACCATCTGTAACACCAGGATGAAGAAAATGAAACACATTAACTTGCAAAGTCAAACTGATTCCCCAAAACAAAATTTTAACCGTTTCCTTAGCATCCCACCTCGGAATCTCAGATCATAGTTAATTCCAAACCAACATCTGTAAATTTTGTTGTCCACCTTGTTTTCCTCTCAACAATGAAGCTTATAAGTTAGCTGTCCTAACATTCCCAGCTAAACTTTCAACAACCCTCATTTCAATTTGTGCATTAAACCAAGTTCATGGTTTTCACTTTCACATTCAATTGCAAGATGATGGTCACTACAAGGTTTTCCATCTTCTTGATCATACACTTGCTTCTTCTGTATCAACGTGGCGCAGCTCAAAATGACTTCCATGGAGAGGAAAGGGATGCGCTTCTGGCTCTTGTTTCCGGCTTCAACAATCCTTTCTTCCATGACAACTGGACTAGCATAATGTGCTTTGAGAATAATCCCCCGCGCTGGTTTGGCATAGGGTGCACCAACGGTAGGGTAACCTCGGTAAGATTGGAGAACATGAACCTTGGGGGAGAAATCAGGGTTGATGTTCTTGCGAATCTCACGCAGTTATCCGCGTTCAGCTTGAAGAACAACTCGATTTCAGGGCCGTTGATGGACTTCTCTCACAATCCGAAATTGACAGAAATAGATCTATCGGGAAACAGGTTTAGTGGGGAGATACCATTGTCCATTGTCAAGCTTAACTCTTTAGCCTCCTTGCGGCTTCAACAGAACAACCTGAATGGTTCAATCCCACCTTTTGATCAGCCTAGCTTAAAGGAACTGAATTTCTCTCACAACAATCTCTCGGGGCCAATCCCGAACACCAAACTCCTTCGATCATCCCCTCCTTCTGCCTTCATTGGCAACCAGAACTTATGCGGCCTGCCATCTCCTACAGCCTGCAAAGTCATCAGCAAAAATGACACAGGTAAGGATTCTGACAACGAATCAGGAAATTCGCCGTCCTCAGAGAAGAAATCCAAACTATCTCCAATCTTGATAGCTGCTAATGTGGTGGCTATAGTCTTCCTCTTCTTGCTCTTCATCGTCTACCTTTTCAAGTACAAAAAGCTCAAGAAACGGATTGACAACAAAGCAGGCTTGAATCACCACGAAGAAAAGGGATCTGATGAGAAGCTCAATGTAGAAGCCAGGGGGAAAAGGGTGGGAAATGCAGAGGAAGGGGTGCAAAACGGGAAGCTAGTGTTCTTGAATGGGGAGAAGCAATTCGAACTCGACGATCTCTTGAAAGCATCTGCTGAAGGGCTAGGGAAAGGCAATTTCGGAAACTGCTACAAGGCAATGCTTGGAAATGGACCAACTGTGGTGGTGAAAAGGCTGAGGGACTTGAAGCCATTAACAAGCAATGAATTCTTTAAGCAAGTGAGATCAATTGCAGAGCAAAAACACCCTAATCTGCTACCGATTATCGCTTACTACTATTCCAAAGAAGAAAAGCTCCTCATCTACAACTTCGCATCAACTGGAAACGCCCACAATCGCCTCCATGGTACATTTTTGGATGTTTCGTACTATTAATATCTTTAGCTACTTGTGACTGACTACTGACTAGAGAACATGTTTGGCATTGTTAATATCTCAAATTACAGATAACTAACCGTTATCATGATATGGTTTTGTAGAGGGAAAGGGGAAACCGTCCAGGGTGCCATTCCGCTGGAGCTCGAGATTGATGGTGGCGCGTGGGGTGGCGCGTGCATTGGAGCATCTCCACGTCAGCACCAAGTCATCAAACACAGCGCCCCACGGAAACCTGAAGCTCTCCAACGTACTCCTGGACGAAAACGACGGCGTTCTGGTCACGGATTACGGATTAACAACCCTAATTGCAGCTCCGTTGGCGGCGCAGCGCATGATCTCGTATAAATCGCCGGAGTTCCAGACCTCGAAGAGAATCTCGAGGAAATCCGACGTGTGGAGCTACGGGTGCCTGCTGCTGGAGCTTGTGACGGGCAGGGTGTCGGCTGACTCGGCGCCGGCGGGGACGAGCGCGGTGGACCTATGCAGCTGGGTGAACCGCGCGGTGAGGGAGGAGTGGACGGCGGAGATATTCGACGTGGAGATCGCGGTCCAGAGGAGCGCGAATCACGGGATGCTGAAGCTGCTGCAGATCGCGATGAGGTGCTGCGAGAGGCTGCCGGAGAATCGGCCGGAGATGAGCGCGGTGGTGAGAGAAGTGGAGAGCATCGCGGTGACGGTGGACTCGGAGGACGACGAGGATTTGTCATCGATGGATCCGTCGCTGACGGATGAATCGATGTCGACGACTCCGGCGAGGATCATAATTGAGTGATGGGGATTATAATTATTTTTGTTGGCGAAATCGCTATAAGATTTTGTGTTTTACAATAAGGACGAAGCCTCAATATAGGACCAGAATTTTTCCCCCTTTTCTGTAAATGATGGTTGAATGATCAGTGCTCATGCATCCTCCCGCCCTTTGTATATCTAGATAGACTAGACCAACTAGCTTTACGTCTTACCAAATTTCCTAAAATAAGTACTCCCTATTTTTTCTATATTTGACACCATATGTTTAGGTGTTTTATTTTTGCAAGCGAAAATGTGTGGTGAGAATTGAGTGAGAAGAATAAAAAGTTTAATGAGTGTGCACTTTTTGCCATAAAAGGAAATGTGACAATCTTAAGAAAACATACGAAAATGGTAAATGTGTCAAACTTAAGAAAACAGAAGGAGTACCATCTTCATGTAACGATAAACTTCAATTATCTTAATTTCCAACGCTAAATTCAGTTTGTGTTGCCCTTTTCTTAATTTTGAAAACATGTCCGTTGAACCCACCACCAAACCAAACCTATTATTATTCTCAATAATTATAAAATATATCCATTTAACGGTTAGTCGGTATAAAATAAAACTTTATCATATATAAACATAATAAATATTATGAATACATATTTCTATCAAAAGTATTTCATAAATTTATTTTAAAAAATTAAACATTTTATTATTTTAGAGGATGTGTTTATTTTTTTTTAAAGTGATATATATAGTTTTAAATATATATTTAGAAGTTATATATTTTAACAAATTATGATTGATTATATACGGTAAAGAATTAAAATAATATTAGCATCAAGTTAAGATTAATTATATATTAAAGAATTAAAATAAGTAATATATTATAATATTAGTATGTTATTAGTCAAAATTAGTCATATTTACTTATAACCACAGTTCTAACCTAAATTATTTAACTTTAATAATAAATAATAACATAAACGCACCGACATGAAGATTTAAGAATGAATCATTTTATAATTAATATGACTAATAAGATGATTTGATATTTATTTATTCCAATGGAATAATTAAAATTATGAAATATATATATAAATAATAAATTTTTATCTTAAAAGTAATAAAAATGATGTCTTTTACATTGGTCAACCGTTGGTGGATTTAACTAGAGATTTTCTCAAGATTTATAATTGGCAAAGTTTTGAAATATACCGTCTTTCCATAGGGTTATGGAAACACAGATGAATTGTGCCGTTACAACCTTCATGTCACATTTCGGCGTTGACTCACCAATTGGACCATTGATCGGACCCAAAATGACAAATATGCGCTCAATCTTTTCAACTTATTTTTTCCCATTTTACCCCTCCTGTTACCTCAAGCCACCACCACCGTTGCTAGGGGTGTTCAAATGCGGGTACCCGCGCATCCGAGTACCCGCACATCCGGGTACCCGCACATCCGGGTACCCGCATGTGCGGATTGTTGAGCTCGGCCCGACCCAGAAGAACATTCGGATACCCGCATTGTTCGGGCCGGGTAACAAGGTACTCGCTAACTCGTTCAAAGTTGATGTTTTTGAGATAATTATAATTTATTTATGTAACGTAAATTTGTATTAGTGCAAGAAAATTGTCTTTATAATGATGGTAATGTAGTTTAACAATTGAATTTTGGTGACTTTTTTACAAATAATTATCACCTTTTATCATTAAAAAATTCAACATATAATGATTACTAATAGTACCACGGTCGTAATCATGATCATCATTCCCTAGTTTGGATGAACATAACAAAATATGCTAAAATTACATCAATAAAATCATTGTGTTAATAAATTTTAATTTAATGGAGATCTTATGAAAGTTTGATAAGAAATTTGTGATGGAAAATTAAATATATTTTTATGAACTTGACCTACTGGCTATGGCTAGAATAGAGTTGTGACCGGGGTTATAATTAAAAATTCAAGGCTGAAAGGGAAGGGCCAGAAGCCCAGAACATAGAAAGAACCATTGAGAATTCAAAGTTGAAAGAAAATGCTTGAAAATTTAACACTTGAATATTATGTAAATTCACATTATTTAATAGTTAATATTACATAGATATGGACAATTGAGAATTAAGAGTAGATGTGAAGAAAAATGTTATTTAAAATTTAAAGTAAATAAATATATTTTAATATTACCGGGTATCCCGGGTATCCCGGAAATTGCATTTTTTGCGACCGATCCACCCTCTCTGGCACGCTTCTAGCCACAACCTCACTACCCCACCACCTCACTACCCCACCACCATAGGCCACAACTCCAGCACCACCTCATATCCATGTCGTCGGTCCACCACCGGCCACCACTCCACCACCATTCGCTACCACCCCACTACCCTTACCCCAAGCAGCATCGCCAACCCAGCACCGCCCCATAGGCCACAACCAGCCCCGCCGCTCCAAATTTAACGCCAACCCCAGCCCAAATTGACCTCTTCGTTCTGCCTCCACCAAGACGATAAGCAGCGGGGAAGTTACCGACGCCGCCACTACTTCCCTGAAACAATCCACCATTTTCCCTGGGGATGTCCTCATCTCGCTTTTTTTCCTCCTCATCGCGCGTCTCTCCGTTGCGCACTTCACTAGTGAAAGTAGCGGTGTCGGTTGGTTGGCGTTGATGAAAGGGACAACGGCTTATAAGTCTCTCTGCCAAATTGACACATGGTTTTGCCAAAGAATAAGAAATGGGGAACAGGCGGGGGAAGAAGAAAGGTGAAGAAGAAAAGGAGCGGTTGCAGGTTGACGTTGCTAAAACAGAGGAAACAACGTGAAGAAGAAAAGGTGTATAATAATATCCTATCATTTTAGTTTTCGTTGTGGGATATATACAAATATAACCATATATACTTGAGTAAGTGCAAATATAACTCTCAGATAAATAAAACTACAAATATAACTCTAACTAGTTGATGAAAGTGCAAATATAACCTTTTGGGTGAGAAATCCGGTGTTGCCCATGTTTTTTTTGCGCTACCCCCCTAAAATGACAAAAATGTCATCGGACCAAAAACTGAATTTGGGTGGACAATTATACTCTTATCCACCGCCAGACCGTAGCCAGACCACCGTCGTACAACCTCTGGACCGTCGCGGACCGCCAACAGATCACCGATGAACCATGTAGGGTTACATCAGCACATTCGTAAAAAGTATAGGGTTATATCAGCATATATAATAAAAGAAAAACTTATCAACATTAAAAAGCCTATGTCGAAGAACATAACAAAACAACTACGCACTGAACACCAAAAGTCATCCAATCATCAATCCAAACTAAACTCAACAAAATCAACAAAAAAAAATATCATCAAAATCCTTATATTCTATACCATATACACTTCATATCTCTATTCGTGTGATGAGAAGCAAAAGAAAAGCAATAAATAAAACTCAATATCGCATTAATGTAGTAATTAAGGGGAATTTCGAATGAAGATACCATTTTTGAAAGGTTCCCACACCTCCACTTCATTGCCCGATGAGTCGAACTCGTCAAATATTTTTTTTCGCCACTAGAATCACACTTTGGAACGTTGGCAATCGGTAGAAGAGGTTGAAATGACGGTTGCGTGTGGTTGGCGCTAATTTTGTACTAATATGACACTTTGTTTTAAAGTATGTGCTGATATAACCCAACATTTTTTTTTCAAATTTGCTGATATAACCCTTTAAGTTTTAGAAATGTGCTAATTTAACCCTATCAAATTTCATAATGTGCTGATATAACCCTATCTATTATGGCAGCGGTGGCGCTACAGTGGTCCCGGGCGGCTGGCGGTGATCCGGCGACAATATATGCATATTAATTATGCTAAGGGTAATAACATCATTTTCTTTTGTATTCTTTTCAGAAGGGTAAAAATGTTTTTTTACAAAATTTCGGCTAAAATTTGCTGGAAATGGTTATATTTGCACTTTCACTTATTATTTATGGTTATATTTGCACTTTCAATTATCAGAAGGTAGGGGTGAAAACGGGCATGCGGGGTTAAATATGGGTTTGGCAATATGGGTAAATGAAAATTTTGGGTATGACCCATTTTGACTCATTTTATGATGGGTCAAAAATGGGTCGGATTAAAAATGAGTTGAGTTGAGTTGAACCCACTCAACCCACGAGTTAAAAATAACTCAATTCAAGGATTAAAAATGGGTAAACCCACGAGTTTCAACTATATGAATTGATATGTAAACCCTTATGGGTTTTTTTTTCTCTTTTCTTTTCTTACTTTTTATCCAAAGCTTTAAGCAAATCGGAACCTACTCCTTTCGTGATGATACTCCCTCATCCAGCACAACTTGTCTTTCATTAATCTTACTCCCTCCGTTTCTCTAAAAGTGACACAATTTGACCACCATTTTTTAGGAATGTTTGACCATCGATAACTTTAGTTTCATATAATAATGGTAAATAAAAATTTGATATTCAGTTACTACATATTATGGAGAATTTAAATATATCTCATACGGTATACAATTTGATATATTTGCTTTTCATTTCCTCCGCCTGGTGTCAGCGAGTCTCTACTTCTGCCGATACCGTCGCCTAAAATGAAGCCAGACCCACTTTCGACAGATCTAAAACGGTCGACCGGCCAAGATCCAAAAAAATGCAGCACCACTCCATCGTTCGTCGATATTTCTTTGTGTTTTTGCCTCCACCCATATCCCCGGTGGTTCTTTGTTTCACTCCGGCGAGCGAAAATCTCAGCGGAAAGTCATAGGTGGATGCGCTACGGTGGGGTTTCCGGAGGAAAAGGTGGGGGTTTCAGTTTGGGCGGTGGCTAAGGGTTAGTTCACGGTGGCTGGTCGGAGAAGGTTGAAAGTAGAAGAAGAACGGGGGGAGCTTTTTGGGGTCTGTTGGTTTTCTTATGGCCTTAGAGAAGAAGACTTTCTTTTTTAGTTTGGAAAACAAGAAGAAGACTTTGAATTTTAGTGAGAAATTTAGGGGTAACGAATTCTTTTGTTGTGGGGAATTTTTTTTTAAAACGAAAGCATGCAAATTTGCATGAGACATCTTAAAAGGAAAATAATGTAAATTCAGGTGAGACGGAGGGATTACTTAATTTGTAAATTTATATTATTGTTACTAAGTTCACAACAATAAAGCTTGTTGCTATGATAAGGTATTAAGACCTTTTTTTAATGGTCAAGCTACCTGCTTTGTTTAATTGGTCGGTATAATAGTAATTTTTGTGACTCGGGCAATGAGATTTGTCTAAATAGTGTGTGTTTCATTTTCTGAAGTAAATGTACTGGTCGTCTGGTATAATTGAGATCTTGATCATGTTTGTAAGTGTTAGACCAAGGGTAGTGGACCTAGTGGTAGAAGTTTCTTACCAATTAATTTATTTTTTTCTTATTCTTTCTTCCATTTCACTCTAAGAAACCGTTTAAGAAATCACCATTTTTTTTCCACAATGATAAAAATTTATTCTCTATTATTCATGGACCCACTTGATTCTCTCGATCCTATTCATTAAATTTACTAATATCATTCAATTTAAATAAATTTGTCACTCAAAATAAGTTGAATGTGAAATTTAATAATACATTATAATTTTTAAAATCGAAGTTCATTTTTTTCAATAATTATTCAAAAAAATCAATATTTTTTCCAATAATTTTTCAATCACTTTCTCAAAAATTATTCTAGATTTTTTTAAAAAAAACTAGGATTTTTTATAATATTTGACAAATTTTTTAATTAAATTTTACAAATTTAATTTAAAACAAAGGTAGGGGCACGTGTCCTCCCACTGTTTTCTTACTAATAAATAATGGGATGATTTCTTCATAGAAACTACCACTATGAGTTTCGATTTCCAGAGAATTTTTTATAATTAAATAGCCGTCATTTATGAAAGTAAAAATAGTTGTGATGATCCCATCACTATTTGTAAGTGGGGGGAACACAATGAACACAATTTATGTGATTACTTCCTTAATCATGTAGAAAATCATAAGCATGGGCTGGGGATAATAGGGATACTTTCTTCGTACCAGTTTAAACTTTAAACTTTTCTTTTTTTGGATTTCTCACTATAAGTTTTTTAATTCTAAATTTTCTATATTTAGCCATAAATATGTGGTTATAACTTTTCTTTTCATTTGATTTATGTAGTCTCAATCTTACCACCCATTAAAAATGTCATATATACCTGTGTTGAAATTTGTGCAAAAAATAATTAGCAACTTTAAAGTGGAACAAGGGAGTATATCATTATAACAATAACTCAAGGATTAGGGTAGGAAATGGGGCCAACAAATTTTGGACAGCAAACTGGATAAGTACCGGTATATTGCAATATAAAAAATGGACTTGGGTATAGATTACCTTTTAATTACTTAATAATTGTTCAGTTCTCTGCCAATAAAATGCTTTAAATGTCAACCCTAGAATAGGGCGATCAAGATATTTTGCAGCTACTAAGGGCAGAAACTCCAATCAATGAAGGCACCGATGCCCTAATACGGCTGTCAAACAACTCGGGTAAGTTCTCTGTAAAGAGTACCTCTGAAATACTCTGGCCTAAACACAATTCACCATTAATGGTGGCAAAGGTATGGATGGCATTCTTCCATTTAAAAAATAAAATAAAATGCTCTATCCTGATACGGAGATTATTAAATAACGGCTCTGTTTGGCAGAGTTGAGGTTCAAAGTCAAGCTGGCTCCTGCTTCTCTGTGAGAATAAACTGTTGAAAAGCAAAACACTTTTTGCGTTTGGTAAAATTATCTTATAAGTGCTTTTTCAATGATAAAAACAGTTGAAGTGTTTGGTAAATTTAAAAGTGAAAGTGTTTCTAATTTGAAAAATTACAATTATAGACATGAAATCATGTTAAAAAATATAGACATGACATCACTGTAATCTTACGCGCACCAAAGCTAAAACATAAGAATGGAAACATCTGATACTAACTGAACCACTGATCCAACCATTCAGTTTATATTCACATCAAGTTAATAAAGAAAACTAAACCACCTACCCACTAGGAATCCAAACATTCATAAAAACCAGAACTACCAACTGATCTGAAACTCTTTATTAATAACCCTAGAACTACTGCATGATCGACCTTGCTGCTCCGAGAAGTCGCCTTCTTCGTAGCGCCAGAACCGAGAGTATTTCCATGACCAGCCATAGATTCAAACGGAAATTCTCAAGGAAAATTCAAAGGAAAATCACACAAGTTACTGTCGTAAGCTTATGAAAACAAATGTCAAAAGTGCAATTGTACATAGGGTGCAACAGTGAAACAAATGTCCAAAAAAAAGTTAGGTTAAATTTCAAAGTATTTTGGGGTTCCATCTTAAAACCAATTGGTACTAAGTGGAGGTAACCCAAGACCTTGTATATAAGTCATTTAGTTCTTAAAAAATTGACGTGGGATATATCTTTCAACATGCCCCTCACCTGCCAACATGGAAATACTCCACGACCCATACTGGGTCAAATTAAAGGACCCATACCGGGCCAAATTAAAGGGGATCCACACATCGGCCTATTAACCCAACATGGGCTCTGATACCATGTTAAATTTCAAGGTATCTTAGATTTCCATCTTAAAACCATTTGGTACTAAGTGGAGGTGACTCAAGACCTTATATAAGTCATTTAGTTCTTAAGAAACTGATGTGGGATATATCTTTCAACAAATGCGTTTGAAAAATGTCATAGCATAAAACCGTTATTCTAAAATTTTCTAATATGAAATAATCTTAAGCACATCCACCACGATGCAATCTCATTAAATTTTGACCAATTTCATTTCTTAACGCATCCATTTCTTGTGACCCTTGATGATTATTTGTTTCTTTTGCATCATTCTCATCCATGCCATCACCGGATATGTCAATTGAATCTTCATCAATGTCAAAATGTCTATCATAATCAGCATATCTGCGAATATAATTATGAAGAGTCGTAGTTGCAATGACAATCTTTACTTGCTTCACAAACGAGTAGTCTTCCATGTTACTCAAAATATGTCATTTCCTTTTCCAAGCCCCAAATGTGTGTTCTATAACACTTCTAAGAGAAAAGTGTCTCTGATTGAATACTTCTTTCTCATTCGAGGGCTCTCGCCCTCTATACTGTTGGAAATGTTGTTTTAGTCCTTCATAAGGCCCTAAAAATTCATTGATTTGTGGATAACCCGCATCAATGACATAATACTTTCTTGTTAAATAAGATGCATAAAATATCATAACTCCGTCACATTCTTCATTAAAAGTTCATAAAAAAAGATAAATATGTACCTTGGGGAGGAAACGAAAAATTTGAATTTGGATTTCAAAGAACAGATTGAAACATCCTTGTCTCATGAGTGGATCCTTCCTATCCAGCACATACAAATGTAAAATGCATATTAAAGTCACATACCACCATAACATTTTGGGTTGGATCACCCTTTCTGTTAATATATGGTACTTGATGTTGAGGAGATATTGAAGCAGGAATATGAACTCCATCAATAGCACCTATACAATCCTGAAAGTATTGAAAATATATGAAACAAATATAACTATTGCAAGTAATTTTTATAATATCAAGAGAGAAAACCAAAAAAATTACCTTAAAGTGTGGCATGTATCTCTTATCTTTAAGTATCTTTGGAGGAACATTTCTAACTCTAGATCCAAAGGTTTGATCATTTTATCACCATAGGAACACAATAAGTTTATTCCTTCTTCAAAATATCTACTAATGATTTCTTTAGAATGTTGAAACCGTTCACCTACTCCTCTAAATCCACACCCGTGACCTAAAATATGAAGCACTAATGCCACTATTTCAATATAATTTATTCTATTTGAACCCAACACGCCATATTCAGTCTCAAGGTCACGACATAAATGATAATAAACCTATTTATGCATTCTAAATTGATTGTAGCATCAGATTGGATGGCCTTGTAAAACTTCCATTACCCATCTATTACCTGTTTGACTTGATGTCATACAAGAATTTAACAACATAACTTTAATAATAATACTGAACAATGACGCAGTCACTTGTGCAATCATTTCTATTTTATCTTCACTGTCACCTGTCTCTGACATTTTATGAATCAATCAAACCTGCAAAAATAAGTTACAATTGGTAAATAACATATTGTTAGTAAATGAAAAAGTAAGCACAATGAAAATTAATAATCAAGTCATCACATTCAACATAAAATGTACGTAGTTCAACCATAACACATTTAAAAAGAGTCTAACTAATATGAAATAGAAAATGTTTGGGATAGGAATAGGTCTAAACAATAACTTAATTTTCAGCCTCATTTTGAAGTATTGTAACTTCATGTCATCGCCTTGCATAGAACAAAACATTTCCCTCTTTTTTTTTGCAGGAACAATTGAGTTGCAAAGAAATAGCCCACTGCCTTGCTCACACCCATGTAAAGATCGAACAACTTTCATCATAACATCAATGCTAGTATCATCTGAAGTTCCTGCACCCTTACTAATTGTATAGAAAGAGATACTTTGCGTACCTTAATTTTTCCGCCCCACCACTCCTCAGACGCATCAATTGTTTGGAGCGTATGATCCCATCCAAGTCCAGTCTCTTTCCCTTTTAAATCCTTCCATAGTTTCCACTGCTCTTTTAGTGAATCCCATTTGTTTTAAAGTTTTTTTCTAGTATAATTCAAACCGGTTTCTTTAAAGAAATATTTCACCATGTTTTTCCATCCCTCTTTGTTTAAATGGGTATTTGGACGGTTATTTTTTTAACCTCTTTGACACACAAGTCACATAATACATCTACTAACGTGTCATTCCAAACCGTTGTGCTCATCTATATATTTAAGAAAACAAGAAAGAAAAAGACAATCATATCAATTTAGACAATGAATATTACTATTTCAGTATACCGTACATTTTGCAAATTGAACTCACGAGTAATGTTTAGAACGTATAACTTAATGCAAGCTCTTTAAATTCAAGCTCTTCAAACTTAATACAAGCTTAATTCAAAGCTCTTCAAACTTAATGAGAGCTCTTTAAATTCTTTAGCATCCCACGAATAACATGCAAAGCTCTTCAAACTCAATGCAAGCTCTTTAAATTCTTTAACATCACACGAATAACATGCAAAGCTCTTCAGACTTAATGCAAGCTCTTTGAATTCTTAACATCACACGAATAACATGCAAAGCTCTTCAAATTTAACGCAGGCTCTTTAAATTCTTTAACATCACACAAATAACATAAACACAAATCACATATTCAGTTCAAGCTGCTCTTCCTCGTTGAAAACAAACATATTTCACAGAATACTCTAATCTTGTCTCAACCCAAAAAAATCCAATTTATGATAACCAGAAAGTCGTTTGCTCAAAATAAAGGCAAGAAGGTACAAAACTGATTATGCTAACCTGAAGATACAAAATTGAGCATGTACTTAACTAGAAAGCTGTTGCTTATGAAATTATGTTAATGTGAAGTAAGCAGACTACACATATCTGGTATCTTCTCATTAGATAAATAGTTACGCATTTCTGGTGCTGTTAAGCACATTTCTTAAACCAATCATATTCTCATATATGAAACAGGCTTAAATCACCCATTTCTTGCACTAAATATATGGCTGCACACATATGAAAAATTAACACTTGATCACCATCTCTAAAGTACCTAATCTCCATTTGGGTACTCTTTAATAAATACACTTGCTAACTTCAGAATAACTTATGTTGTCGGCATAGATGCAAATAAATAAATATACTTGTCATCTTCATAATTAGCTCTGTTGGTTGCATATTCCTTGTAATCTCTTCATATGTATTACAAATATTGCTTTCAAGCAACAAGGTAAGAATGCATGTATATAAAGTTAGAAGTGACATAGAGCTACAGAGCAGACATAACCAGAAATTCTTACCAATTAACAATGGGATGAGTCTATTTCACAGTAAACTAAAGAGTATGCTCTGCTAAAATATCCCATAAAACCTCAAATCAAACAACAATTCTAGAAAGAAATAGCTTGAACCCAGATTTCAAATTGTAGAAAGAAAGTGTAAAGTCATGTGCATCTTATGGATTATTGTGTTGGCATTTGTGAACTAGTGTTAAAGAAGAAAAACGTTCCATGTTGGAACATACTGGGGAAGTTTAGTTTTGATGTTCATTATATTGCGGCGAAATAAATTTATGGAAACTTGGAGTTTTAGCAATATTTGAATCAGCCGTTTAGAAGCATAATGGTTTTATGGAAAATCCCTATAATTATGGAATTGGAGTTGTAGAATAATATGGGATATTTGAGATAAGGAAAATCCCTTTATTTATAGGATTTGGATATGCTTCAGAAGCAGACAAAGAATAGGAATATTATAGAAATAATCATGGTTCATTCCGATCTGCATATGAACTATAAATAGAGGACATTAACGGCTGCAACATGGACGAATTTAATTGAGAAAAATCTGCACTTCAGATTTTTAATCTTCCGGGAAGTTTTGCAAAGAGCCAAAATTTATATGTTCCAACATACGTGATCTGTTGATCAAGTTCAGAGTCGTATACCTTAATTTCTCGGGAGGAGGAGATCCAACGTCGACGAGTTTCGAGGTCAGAGAGAGTCTGATCAAGGCAGATTGGTAGCAAGAGAAGTTTGCAAAATCCACACGTTGTAATTAGAAGACAAGTATAGTTGTATGGTGTACTTTGTATTGTATCTCTGATTAGTGGATTTATTCTGAACTGGGCTAGACCCTGCAGATGTAGGTGAATATCACTAACTGCGTAATCAAGTTGTGTGTCTCGTGCATTATTTACTTTTCATACTTGGTTAAAATAGAATACGTTGGAATATAGGTTTGATAGTTAATCTAAAACGGTAAAACCAGTTTTTTCATTTGGATATTTGGTCTTGATTAGTCAATGTGTAGAGCCAAAAACACAAGTTGTGTGGTGATTTGGTATGGAACTAACACCTACCTTCAATCATCTTCAGCAAACATGGTTTGAGAGTGACCATTTCCAACTTGTCTTTCAGATTCTGTCCCTTTACCTAATTATTTAGGACAATAACACTAATTCAGTGAGCAAATCTTGCTAAAAATGAACCATACACTATTCATTTCAACCAAAAACTATTGCAGAAAAACCCGAACACAGTGACAACATACGACTAATAATAGACTGGAACTGAAATTGACCTCATGATTCCTTGAAGTAAGTGTTGAAGCAAGCGATTAAGGTAGAGAATGCGTTGGCAAAATCACTACTTCCAAAGAAAATAAAATGTGCCATGAAGAGTACTTAGATAATTAATCATGCAAAAACGATCTATATCTGACAATGAATCATCTTTGATATATGGGTTCTTCAAGCAGGGAGGAGGCAGCACTCGACACCTTAAAGCCACAACACACTGAGAAACATAATTGGTAGTGATTTAAGAAGCCAGGGAATCACCAAAAATAAAAAGCAATGATCAATTTTTGAACAGGAAAAAGAAATTCTAATCCAACATCAAAAGGTTCTAATTGAATCGAAAACAAAATTACCTTTGCTCAATTTATCACTGATGTGAACCATTATGCATGCGCCAGTTAATGAATTTAACACATTTATTATCATTTTTTGGTTAATTGCTTGTTTTAATTAGGTTTGCAGGACAAAAGGTTTAGATGACCACTTTTAGTTTTCTTGTCTAAATCCCGCGTTTTGTAGATTTAATTGAGACTAATGAACACTTGGTATTCACGGGCGCCTAGATTTTCCTCTTTGATCTCATGAGTAGGTTGCCCGTGAGTGCTTTTTCATTTTACTTTGGTGGAAGACCATCCGCGAGGGTGGTAGTAGATATTTGAAACATTCGCAAGAATGATAGAAGATATCGAAGGGTATTCGTAGGATGGTAGTAGATCGAAGTCCACAAACTTCAAATAGTGGTAGTAGAAGGAATTGAGACCAAGAAAGGCGGAGTCAAAGTTCAAGAAGGCCAAGGAAGAAACAGAGGGATCTTTGTTCGAGGTATCATGAAGTTCTGGGCAAAATCCGAGTGAATCAGCACTTAAAAATGTTACCATTGAATTTTTCTTCTTGAGCGCTACAAAATCGACTATAAGAACTCCCAAATCGGAAAAATAGTTCACCCGTAGCGGAGCAAAGAAGTTAGCCATGCGAACCAGCCATGTCAGACGCGGATCACACATGCTTGGCGCAGACCAAAATCTAGCACGGCCCGCACTAGTCAATACGGTCCAAGGGCCTTGGCATGACCCGTATCACCTAGCATGGGCCGTGCCAAAATCCAGCACGAGGCTCCCATCTTTTCAGCCAAAAAATGGCTAAGTATAAGGGCGGGATGATCCGTTTTACACATCTCGCGCCGTTTCAAGTCACAAATGTCAAGACCAGCCCATGGGGTGTGAAGAATGATGCATAGTGTGTTGAGGTGCTGAGCAAGACAAGGGTCCAGCCGACGGGTAGCGCGAAACGACGCATAGCGCAGATCATAAACAAGAAAACGAGGACCTGGTAGGCGGCCCGCATCGGGTGACGTGGGGCGTTCCAGCAAGGCCCGTGCTAAGGCCGGCGCGACCTCTGACGGCTGCTAGGATTTTGGCCACTTTCTGGGCCTATTTTTAGGCCCAATTCCCTACTACTATATATATGGACCTTTCCTACTGGGGTTTAGGTTAATGCTCATTTTTAGATCTTGGTAGGTGGCTAGAGAGAGAAAATACTCTCAATTCTCTCTACATTCTTTTCTTTTCTTCTTTTCTATCTTTCTTTTGCCCAAAAGTGTTGAATCCAATGAAATATTTGGTTTCAATGCTTAGGGAGTAGGGATCTAGATATTTGTATTCATGTGTTGATATTTATTTTGTGAGATTTCTAGATCTATCTATTTCTATGTGTTTTGTGATCATTATGTTAGCTTGTTCTTAATATTCTTATAAATTGCATGAAAGTCACACTTTGTTGGCACACAATTGAGTCTACTTTCATGTTGCCGCACAATTGCTACTCTCCGGCTAAGGAAACCTAGTGCGCTTGGGGTGCTATAGTCTAGAACTGTGCATGTGCACGAAGGTTTCCGTTGTTAATCGTCAAGATCGACTATGCATCTTGTTAGCCGACCAAAGAGGTCTGAAGGTTTGTTGGTAGAGATATGGTAGGTGGAAACTAGGCTTATTTTATTAATCCTGGAAGCCATCGATAAGACAGCTACTTCCTTTCCTTTTCTAGACTTAGGAGTAGTTTCGTTCATGGTGTTCCGCCCTGTACTTACTTGCACTGGGGAGAAACAGACATGCGCAATATGCCATAGTCATTGTTACACTCTCCTAGTTGTGGAGGCGAGGCTGATGAAAGATTTTTTTATGCTCACCTCTGTGTTACAGATAGGGGGAAATTTTAACCATTATCTGCACCATATGTCACAAACACTAGAATAGGGTTAAGTTCTTGTATTTTATGAAATTGATGATCGAAATAACATCAACCATGCTACCCGAATATTTCCTGAGTGCTTATTTATATTGTTTATTTCGTTTATTACATGCTTGTAGTAGATAGCATGAAAATTCCCCTCCAATGGTTATTTTCACAGCACTGTTTATTCCTAACACGTGGTCGGATTGACAACCCGACCACGGTTGTGGTTAGTAAATTACTAGATTCCTAGCATCTCTGTGGATGACCCCGGTACTTGCCACTTTCTACCATTCTTGGTAGTTTAGTAGTAGGAATAGGAGCAACATATAAATCTTATCTTTGACCCCTAACCGTGCTCCTCTCGAGTTTGTGGATCTCCAGTGAAAAGGTTTTTTTATTAGCGGCATCTTGAGGGGGAAGGTCAAGTTTTGGCACCGGTGCCGGGGATACTAATTTAAAGGTCTAGTAGTTAGCTTGCATAACGTGTTAGTTGTGTAAGTAGTATATTTTTAATTTTGTTTTTCTTTGTTGGTTTTTGTTGTGGAGCTTTCTTACTTATTTCCGGTTACTTCTGACCTTGTTCTCTAATGTTGATTTTAGTTGGTCATTGTTCATTCCTGGTTTATGGTTCATACCCGTGCCAAGAACTTAGGAGTTTTTCATAGTTTGACAAATTGCACAGGTAGTAGGCGATGAAGGAAAAGGAGACCTAGGCAGGAAGTTCCACAAGAACCGCTTTCAGTAGCCGTAGATAAAGAAAACATGGCAGAGGAAAATCGTACCTTGAGATATTTGATGACGCCAAACTTGAAGAATCAACCGCTATGCATCATCTTCCCACTGTTGCCACCAAATGTGACATGTGAACTCAAGAGTGGAATGATTCCTTGCTTGCAACCTTTTCATGGAATGGCCGAAGAATATCCAAACAAGAATCTCTTGGAATTCCACCTAGTGTGTACCAATATGAAGTCGGCGGGTGTTTCAGAGGAAGACTACAATCTAAGGACGTTTCCCTTCTCACTTAGGGATTCGGCCAAAGATTGGTTATACTATTTACTGCCTCGTTGTATCACCTCATGGATGGATATGAAGTGCTTCTTTCTAGAGAAGTACTTTCCAACTTCGAAGTCAGCGGGATTGAAGAAATAGTTATCTAACATCCCTCAATTCTCCAATTAGTCAATCTATGAGTATTGGGAGCCCTTCAAGAGATTGTTAGCTAGTTGTTTGTATCATCCATTCAAGAAGGGAGACTTGACTTACTATATCTTTGAAGGATTATGCGATGATGACATGCGTATGGTGAACGCCGATTACAATGGTTTGATCACCAACAAGAGCCCAAGGGAAACAATGGCACTCTTCGAAGAAATAGAAAACGGAACCAGGAAATTTGGTACAAGGTCTAGGGCGAAGCCCGTGGATGAACCATATCAATCCCCAAAGTTAGAGGAGCAATTCCAAGCCCTTGTCTCCATAATGAAAGAATTCATGAAAAGGGGAGTCCAACAAGCAAAAGTGTGTGGAGTTTTCAATCTTGATCATCACATGGCCGTTTGCCCACAAGTGGTGGAGCACTTTGAGGAAGTCAATACGCTGAATTTCAACAATGGTGGAAATAGGCCACATTTTCTAGGGGGAAACGACAAGGGTTCCGTGGGAATGAAGGCGGGGAAAGGCAAGATCCCTACGAAAAGACCTTCAACCCAAGGTACCGCGATCACTCCAACGTCCGTTGGAGCAAGAAGAACCAAATGGAAGGGTAAAACTGAGGCGGGAAAGCCCCACCTCAACCCTATCCAAGGGGAGAAGGGCCTTCAAACAACAATGCCTCACTTTACAAGTCCAATCGAGAGGAAATCCTTGAAGCAATCTCTCAATTGGCCAAGAAACATAATGTCTTTGTGGAGCGTCCAAAGCTAGAGATTGAAGATCTCTGGACTAGGGCATTCTTGAGAATCGAGAATCATGAGATTTAAGTCGGGAAACTTGCCACCTTGGTAAGCTGACTTGAAACCAAGGAATTTGGAAAACTTCCTTCCCCACCGAAGATCAATCCGAGGAATATTAGTGCTTTGAAATTGAGAAGCGGGAAGGAGGTGCGTGAGCCCGAAAAGGAAATCTCTCAAGAGGATGACTTAATCATGGACAACAACAAAACCAACTTGGAGGAGCAATAATTGGTCATGGAGGAGCCCTTCAAGGAGATTCCAACACCGATGTGAGGGTTAATCTCCTGCTGCCTTTCCATAATGCACTTAGGGGAAGGCCAAAGGTATCAACCAATGATTATCATATCTAAAAAATCTTCGAGAATGTGGAGGTTAGTGTCCAGATCTTAGACTTGATTGAACATGTTCCCTCGTATGCAATTTTTTTAAAAGTTGCATGTACAAGAAAGAGGAGTAAACCACTCAAGAAAATAGGTAAAGTGAAAACAGAGGAGTTGCCACTGTTAATCATAGAAAATTGTCTACAAAATGTGATGACCCAGGAATGTTTCAATTACAATTTCTTTAGGTGAAAATTTGGTGAAAAATGCTATGATTTATCTTGGAGCTTCTATTAATGTCATTCCTTCATGCATTTTTTTTGAAAACCTAGAAATAGGCAAACTTAAGGAGACTAGGGTAATCGTCCAAATGGCCGATCACTCCCAAGCTAGTCCTCGTGGACTAGTGAAGGATGTGATGGTCCGAGTGAGAAAATTGGCAATTTTGGCGGACTTCTATGTCCTAGTTGTAGTGCACGATGTTGTTACACCCTCAATTTAATTGGGGAGACCTTTTCTCAAAACATCAAGGACAAAGATCGATGTTCATTCGAGAACACTAACCTTAGAGGATGACATGGATAGAGTTGGGTTTGATATTTATAAGTCCAAGCATAATTCACCTAATCCCTCTCTTGTTTGTAAATGCATAACTTTGTGTGAGGAAGATGTTCTACATGATAACTCCCACATGATGGATAATAATAATTGTCTTGATATGACTTTTGATGATAGTGAGGAAGATAGCATGAGTGATGAGATTTGAAAGAATATGAGACTGATAGGAATAATTCTCCCATGCGCTCTTACTATGTTGAGCATGTTGATGAGACCATGGCATTGTATGATGTTATCGATGATTTTTCTGTCTTGAATTGTTTTTATATGCTCACTAACATGCAGTGGGATGTGGGAAGTGTTGAGGATGTAAAACACCCTCGACCACCTCCCAAACCCAAGGAAAGGGGCAATGATTTGGTTTGGGCTATGAATGGATATTCACTCTCCCTGGAAAACAAAGCGCTCAAAGGTAAGGATGACTCTTTGTAGAGACCTATACACAAAGATGTCAACGTGGGTGGAGTCGCCGATGGCGATTCCGAAGACTCAGCGGTAGGTTCTTTCAATTAAAATGCATGAAAAAGGAACAAGTTGTGATCACATCAATAAACATACATGGTCTTTCTCTTTTTATTCTTAACATGTTTTAGTAGATAGATTTTTTATGTTTTTTAGTAAGTGAAAAATATTTTTGTGATGAAACTCTTGTTGATTGATGAATTTGAGTTTGAATCTCGTTCTTTTATAGTGAAATAATATAGGGTTTGTTTGGTGACAAGGTATTTTCGAAAAAGGGATAAAAAGGGGTAAAAAAGCACTAACCTCGTGCCACACTCATCTGGCACGAGAGGGCCTCATGCCCAATTTTGACATGGCCCTTGCTGAGTCCTGGTACGTCCTGTGCTAGGTGTTTGGCAAGAGGGGTGCCTGGTTCCAGATTTAAATTTAGTAATTTTTGGGCCAAAAATTCTAATAAAAATTCTGATTTTTGAAATTCAAATTTGAGCTAAAACATGGAATTCTTGGCTCATTAATTCGGTGAAATCTTTATTTTTCCCCAAGAGTTGGTGTGAATAGTACATCAACACGTCCCTTGTACATAAATTGATTGGTACTTTTTGTCCCTCTCACTCTCTAATTTTCAAAAATGTCATCCTTATCTCGTATGTACCTTTTTTATTCACATTCTTTGCTGAATTTTTTTATCCATAGTAGACTACCTCTCCAATAGGATTCATTTAGCTCATTAACATTTCTCAAGAACACACACACACACACACTCTATCTCTCTCTCTCTCTCTCTCTCTCTCTCTCTCTTCTCTCTCTCTCTCTCCCCTTGGGGTACCTTGAAATTTTGAGTCATTTTTTCTCAAAAATTAGTATTTTTGCTTCTTCTTATGTGGATTCTTCATCTATTGGCTTCAAATTCTAGGTACTCCTTTGAGCTCTATGTTTACTTGCTTTATTTTGCATGTTGGTTATGTGATGAGGAACTTTGTGTTTAGGAATATGTTGTGATGTTCTTGGGAGAAATTTTTGGGCTATTTGAATTGATTTTGTGCTAAACTAAGTGTGTG
>JAULKM010000008.1:19032176-19043602 GCA_032355605.1 Rubia tinctorum
GTGTATAAGTATAAATATTATTGAGTTATACCTTGTTAGATTCGTTATAACATATATTTTCAGAATATCAACTTTTTTCAAGTTTTAATTATGCTTAATAAAAGATATTAAAGATCAAACATTTTTTTGACTCAACTGATCAAAGTCAAAGTGTGCAGTTTGAATTGGAACGGGAGTAATAGTTTTTCATTTTTACTTCTTGTCGTTAATTGGTCTTAGTTGGCATGAGTCATGGTCTTTTAACTCTTCAATCTTTTTTAAAAACTTTTTACAAAATTTTGAGCATTGAATCGGAGTAAACTTTGAAACAAGAATATTCGATAATGTAATATTTTTAACTTTTTGAATTGCATATCGACTTAATCTAATAGTGCTAGCGTATTTTCGTAAATAAAGACAATAGTGCTAGCTGTGGTCCACAATCATAATTTCGATGGGAGGATTGACCGGTCTTAGTGTTCTACACTTGTTAAATCTTGTACTAATCTGTTCAGATTGGTCTTTTATGTGTTTAAACAGGCGGAATCACAAATATAAAGGCGACTGAATTGAATGAGATGCATGTAAATTTTAGTGAAGGGATTACATGTACATTCTCAAAATTAATATAGCTAATATGGTACTTATTATTTAAATTTTTAAAAAAAATCAAGAAAATTCAAATTCAAACACAAATAAATATTCTATTAGCTATATTAGTTTTTGAATAAAAACGGATAGTCATGCATTTGGCTCACTTCAGTCGTCTTTATATTCATGATTGTATTATAAGATACAATAGTTACTTTAATTTTTTTAAATATAGTTATAAAGATAAAACGTAAAGTAATTCTTCATAAAATAAAAGTAAAGTAATAATAAACGCTAATCCATCATTATGAAATAAATATTTTAAAATTCCAAAATCATAGACAACAATACCTCAACTAGCAAGTTCCCTTGTCTTGCAACTCTACTACGGAGTATTTTTCTTCTTTACAAAACTCAAGCATTGTATCTGAAAGTACTCCCTCGCCACATTTTTTTGCATTATTTTTTTCTGGATTTGCACAATTTCTTTTTATAGCAAGATTTTATCAATTTCACCTTCTCATTCTACTTTTCTCTTTCTAAATTTAATTTCATCCACTCATTTCATTCACCTAAATCCAAACACCGAATACTATGATACCACATCTAACGAAATGAAGGTAGTCGGAAGTAACCTTTTGAGCGAAATATTTATAGAATAATAGTTAACTCTTCCATCCACTGAGTTTATAAATTGCATAACGGTTTAGTCAAATAAAAAATGATATATGCATTTCATTATTATTATAAATTTAATTTTATGACTCATGTGTAAGACTTTATTTATAAAAACAATGAAATAACTCGATTGAACCTCCAATAAATAAAAATTTGATGAAATTTAAATCTACATTATTGTGTAATATGACCAGATTTCAACTGTCGGGGATAATATTGTGTAACAATAAGATTATTTTATTTTATTTTAATTTCTCTTCAATCCAATTTTGATTAATTTCAATTCAATAAGTTTAAATCGGTCTGGTTCAATAATTTTAATTTAATGAAATCCAATCTAGTTGAGTCCTATTATTAATATTTTCATTACACTTATTTTCATTTTAATTTAACTCAATATATTTCATTAGTTTATTTCAATGCAGTATATTCGTTCAAATTAAACAAAAAGAATCGGGCCCAATTAGTTCTTATGTGACCCTTTATTAGTTTATTTTTTAGACGCTATGAGCCATCGTACCATTTAAATAAACAATTGAATACCCATGCTCATTTAAAACTACTTTTTCTTTAAAAAAAAACTAGCTCTTTTCATTATCAAATACAAGACATTCACTTCGCCAAAAATAAAATAATACCACAAGACATCTACCGTATTTTAAGTCGCATTTTGACATCTCTTGACAAAGTTTTAAATTTTAATTTCATTTCAATTTACATCATTTCACTTTAATTTAAATAAATTTACAAAATTTAAATAAATTTTTATAAGTACTACTTTTAAATACACATATTTTTAGTTGAGTTCAAATCAAGCAAAAAAATATATAATTTCAATATGTAGTAGAAAATATATTATTTATAAAAAAATCAATAATTATAATTATAATCATACGCATTTAAATATAAACAATATATGTGGGGAAAATTTCCAAAACTTTTATACTCTTTGTTATATATTGAAGCATGAAAAGCGATTAAAATTTTATTAGTACCTATTTTCGTCCATATTTTTCCAAATTACAAAGGCAAAATTTTGGAAAATACCGTCTTTCCACAAGTATAAAGAAACATAAGAGATTTTAGTTGTAATATTAAAATTTTATTATACAACTTGCAGTAGTTATAAGTTTATAACCGAAAATTTTATTTTAATTTTTTCTAATTTACCATTTAAACCTTAATCTTTCCATGACTTATGGAAATGCCATCTTTCAAGAGATGAACTCAATTACAAATATATCCATCACTAAAATTCAGCAATAAATCATGAACTCTATCATTTTTTGAAATGCATGCATGTAAGAGTTATATATCTACCATAAATTTCAGGAACATGAAGGACTGTATCTACTCTAAATTACATGTGGGTTTATTTTATTTCACTTTTCAAAATAAAGGCTTCACTCCAATAATTACACTATGCATCCTTAAATTAACTCTCTTTTCATTCATTTCTTATAAAATGAACTAAAAATTTAATTTAATAAAATATAGCAATAATAGACCGCAATAAACTATATATAACATTAATCTCGAATTACTAAACTGAATCGATATAAACTAAATTGGATTGTAATGCATATAATTTAGAAGGAGCATGACCAACGAGTTTTTTAAAGCGAAATTCAAATGTTATTAGGCAAAATCTTGGGAAAGATCGTCTTTCCATAGACATATGGAAAGATGGGGTTGAATTAGAATTATAGAAAGGTAAAAGGTTTTAGTTGCAATATTAAAATTTTATTATGCAACATTTAAGAGTGATAGGTTTATGACCCAATTAATATAACCTGGAAATTTTGTTTTGAACTCTTCAAATTTACAGTTTAAACTTTAGTCTTTCCATAACTTATGGAAAGACCGTCTTTCAAGAGATGGACTCTTTATATATAGTCAAAATTTACAAAATTTAACTCCCAAAAATTAATTAAACAGTTTATAGTGGGACGGAGCGAGTATGAAATTTAATTTTGGTAGATTAGGGCATGTGTTCTCTAGAGTTGATATGATACAATCTGATTTGAACTGAACTGAACTTAATAAAACTAAACTAAAAATAAGTGTCTTGAAAAAAGTAATGTATGACTAAATAAATTTAAGATCAAATTGCTTATATAAATAAATTTAAGAACGAATTGCTTGTATAACCCTTAGTTTTTTTGGTATGTTCAAATATAACCCGAGTATTTTGAAAGTGCAGTTGTACCCAAATTCATTTAAGCGAACAGTTGTACTCATTCATACTCTTTCTAATATAAGCAGACAATCGGGTATAAATTTATATATTTTAGTCAATCATGGGTATACAAGTATTTTTTTAAAGTTGAGGGCAATATTTTCACTTTCCAAATAATTAAGGGTCATCTAAGTATTTTACTCCAAATTCTTTTCAAAAAAAAGTATTTTACTCTAAATTTAAATTTAATCGAATTAAATTTACACTGAACTTAACTCACTAAAATACAAATAAGCTCTGGAGAATACAGTCTAGATGATGTGTTTTAATAATACACTCCCTCCATCCCCATCCAAAAATTCCATTTTCGTCTGTCCCAACCAAAAGTTCACATTTTGACTATTTTTTATTTAGGATGAAATTTGTGGTTGAATTTTTTCCAACTCATTTCAGTTCCCTGTCTTTGGTTGAAATTTGACCACATCAATATGCATAAATTCCCGTGGAAAAATGTGATATGAACCTTTGGTTGGGACGAAAGCAGTACGTAAGAGCAAAGTGGTAAAATAACCTTAACTTTAGGACAAAAGTGTCAATGTAACGGCAAAACGAGAAATTGTCAAAATAACCCTAACTTATGGGTGTATGTGCCAATCTAACTCTTGGGCGTCGTGATTTAGATTGTCAACAAGATTTTTAGCAGGAATGTAATAAAAGGACAATTTTATCTTTGGATTAAAAATTGAAAATTGAAAAAATAAGGGTAGGGGTATTGCATCTTATTGTTAAGAATGAACAAGTGAAAAAATAAGGATAAGGGTAGGACTTACACTCACACACTCGCGCCTTCGCTCCAACAATTCCCCCTCCCTTCGTTGGCGCTCTCGCTCTTGGACACCTTCGTCGGCGGCAGCGGCGGCGCAACCTATTGTCGCTATATTGACAAAGCTAGGTTATGTTGTCGTATTTATTGATGCTCTACGGCTGCTGCGACGACGCGAAAACCACCGTGACAGTTATCATGTTGTTGGACCACTAGAGGGAGGATGAGTGGAGGAGGTCGGAGATAGGCTCGCTCTGCTGGCTTCGGACGGATGCAACTGGACTTCGTCGTCGTCTTCCATGGCAGCAATGGTTGCTTTGTTTTCTCCAATCCAGTAGTGAGAGTGTGTGTGTGTGTAAGAGAGAGAGAGAGTGATGTTGGGTGGGGGGTTTTGGGGGTGGTGATGAGTTTATGAGATGGTGGTGATGAGTTAGTGATGGGTTTGTGGGGTGGTTTGGGGTGGGAATGAGTGGTGATGGGTGGTGGCGATGGATTTTTGGTCTGGTGATGGGTGGTGGTTGTTGGTGGTGGGAGGTGGTTGCTGGTGGGGGGAGGTGGTGGTTGTGGTGGTGGCTCGGTGGTTGCATGGTATAACCCTATCAAATGAACCTATTAAATTGAGAAAGTGCAAATATAACCCTGTAAAATCTGAAAGTGCGAAACTAACTTTGTGTTTTTGTAAAATTATGCAGTTATGCCCATTTTGCTCAATTTTGTCGTTGACTCAAAAAGTCAGTAATTGACGAAGCATGAAAAGACATAAATACCCCTAAATTTAAAACTAAAAGTTTAAAGACCTTTTTACCATGCACTTCTTCTTCTTCAAACTCACCTCTGTTGTTGCTTTGCCGCTCCGCCACCGTTGCTCCATCGTCGGAACTCCATCGCTAGGGTTGGTCATGCAGACCAGCGAGTTGGGGCGGGTCAGCTGTTCCATCCCAAATTGACCCAAAACTTAGGATCAAATGGATCGGGTAGTGTCGGGTCAAAATTTCCATAATTTTGGGTCGGACCGGGTGACAAATCGACCCAAATTAACCCAAATCATAGTGTATTTTTTTATATAGTTTATCCAAAATAAAATGAATAGTTTTTTAAATATATTAATACTTAAATAATAAATACTAATAGTAATAATTTATTTTCATAAGTTAAAATAAGAATATTGTGTTTAATTAATTATAAATTATTCACTTAATAAAGAAAAATAGGATTATTTTCACACTAATTAGTTGGAATACATTTAATAATTCAATTAAAAATATATATTTTTAATTATGAGTGTATAATTGATATTTGAATCAATATCCAATCAAGCATTACATATCCAAGGTTTTATGATCCAAACACCCTATTGGATGTTAATTTTAAGTTAAATGTCAATGCCGCCTGGGATATCGGCATTATGTTTCATATTAAGAGACCATCTAGGGAATTTTGTGACCGCAGAAACGGAGCAAATACCAAACATCGCTTCCCCTTTGGAAGCTGAAATGGTTGCGCTCCCCTAATTGAGTCGGATTGCCTCAATGTTATTTCTGCTATATCCAACCCCCAAACCACCCCTGGGAAACCTTTCACATTGGCTTTTGACATCGGAGTAATTAATAATGAGGGACATCGCTACCACACGACACGTACAGAGAGGGAGGGAAACAAATAGAGTGGTCCGGCCCAAGCTCTCCTTAACTCACCAATTGAAAGAAATTTGGACCTTCCACTCAGAATCAAGGGCCTTGACAAACTCCCAATACCTGATTTTAGGATTTCGTTGAATGGACTTCCTATCATTGTTTGCAGGTTTGAACTCTGCAACTGGAAATTTCACCCTCCCTGGATCAAGCTTAAAGACAGCCTCCTTGGATCGAACATCTCTCCATTCCCTTTTGCTGCAATGACTTACTCCATCTGTCCAAATTCAAGCTGCACACTTTGGCTTTCAGCAGTTTGGCTTTCAGCAGTTGGATCAAAAAATGTTTGATCATTAATATCTTTTATTAATCATAATTAAAACTTGTAAAAAGTTGATATTATGAAAATATATGTTATAACGAATCTAACAAGATATCACTCAATAATATTTATACTTATGCACCTATTCAATTTTGGGGTCAAAGTTAAGAAGTTTTGACTAAATGAATATTTAAATTGCAGTTTGAATTGGGACAGAGCGAGTACCTGATCATGCTGATCTACGACATTTTAGATCAGCCGATCAACTTTTGGTTTATTGGCCTATTCATCCGATTCATCTCAATCCTCTTCTTTGTATGTTTAAAGCTTCATCATGCTTCTTCTACCAATCTCAGGTCCGCCCAAAGGGGTGTGCCGACTTTTCCGATTCGGAACACCTCAGTTCTTGCCTAAGCTTATGAATGACACCAGTGTAATTACCTTTTTTGAGGCTACCATTGTAATTATTATATTCTTTCAAATAAAGGTCTAGGGTGCCTAATAAATTCCCTCCACCCTACCATGTGATTTTATTTTTTAAGAAATATTTTAATCAATATATTATTTATAATTAATGTTAGTTTTGTAAAATTATTTTTATTTTTATAATTTTTTAAAAGAACATAAACTTGTTCCTTTATGAAGTAAGTTGAACTGACCGCCAAACTTATTATGTTCTTTTCCGAAGGAGAATTTATGTTATATTCAAGAATGTTAAACTTGTATTCAAAGTAAATTAGTGTAGAATAAATTGTATTAATGTAATTCTTTTTTATAAATTTTTTAAGAAAATAGCGCAAAATTGCAAATGTGTCAAAATAGGTCGATTTGGGTCAAAATCCAATCCGGACCATTTTGACCTGATTTGACCCAAATGGAACATTGATCCGATCCGACTCAAATGGGACGGGTCAAAATGGATCGGGTCGGGTCGGATTGGGCAATTTGAACACTCATATCCGTCGCTTAGCCTATAAATTTCTTCAGTACATCACCGCTTCGACCAACTCTACTCCAACACCACTGTCTGGCGTGTCACCTCAACAGGAGAATACACACCCACCGCCGTAGCAGTCCTGAGCGCCATCTCAATCGTGTCACTCAGACCAACACAAGCAACAGCAACGGCGTCACTGATTCGTCCACGCAGCCAAGGCGCCACCCAAATCGCCAGAGTCTCTCCATCGCAGCGCCATCACCGAAATCAGCTTGGGGCCTCCCCAAATAGTCGATTGAAGCTTTGATTGCCTCCATAATTTGAAGCTTACCGCAAGCTGGAGGTTGGGTGGAAAACGCGTTGGTGGCGAATTCATTAGAACCTGGAGGCTGGGAGGAGAGGAGATGCGGGTGGTGGACCAGATTACTGGAGGCTGAGGAGATGAGAGGTGGTGGAGCGGGTTTATGGGAAGTTGTGGAGGAGAGGTGAGGAGGGTGTTGGAGTGGCTATAGACAACTGGAGGGGAGGAGAGGAGATGAGAGTTGGAGCTACGACGACGGCGCCATGAGACCAACGAAAATTCATTGAAAATTTCTTTAGTGGAGGAGAGGAGATGAGGGTTTCTGCAGACAAGAGACTGAGGAGATGAGAGTCGAATATTTGATGGGTTTTCGACGGTGGAACGGCAGAGCAACGAAGGCGGAGCAGATCTGTTACCAAAATCCTCTTAATACCAAAATTCATAGATCTGGTGTGTATTTTTATTTTTTAAAATTTATTAACTCATGGGTATTATGGTCATTTCACCAATTTCCGGCCAATTACGCTGTCGACATTTTGGTCAACTTAGTTTAGGGTTAAATTTGCACTTTTAGATTTAACAAGATTATAACTGCACTTTCGAACAAAATATAGGATTAAAAATACATTTTTCTCAAGAATAAAAGGGGTAAGATGGAGAATAATTATTCAGTTAAAGGGTATTTGGTCACTAATTATATTGGAAATCGACCTTAAGTGGAATTTTGCGAACAATCCCTGACATTACTTGTGGCATATCCCTTGGCGCACTCGACAGAAGTACTAATCTACGAAGGCGGGCTTCTACTGCTGAGATATTATTTGGCTTTTGGAACATTTGTCATGGGTTACTGTATCATTGTATTTGGGGGAGAATCACTTCTTGGCGTATCATCACTTTCTGACGGAGTACCACTTTCTGGGTAGAGGGTATGCGTTATGAGATATATACCCCTGCGGGGTCTTCCTTTGGCATTGTCTTCTTTGGAGCACCACTTTGTCTCACTACTCGGGGCGAAGAAGATTTTGGATCTTCACTCAGCCGTTGTGCTTTCGAGCACTCACGAGGAGACGGTACCGGCGTGTTTCCCTATTAGCTAGTTAGGGTTGCTGCCTAGTCCGATGGTTCATGCACTAGCGGTTTCACTTGGTAGTTTATTTTATTATTATTATATCAGAACCATTAGGGTTTTGCGTTTTGAGTGGGGTTGCGACCCCGTAGCGCTTGTATTGTAGACGCATTTCGTTTGGTTATATGCTTACTTACCTTTTACCTTGAAAAAAAGAAGTGCTGACCACTAGACCAGACAAACAATGTTGCCATGTAGTAGTCAAGTAATAATTAAACCTCAGCAAGTCTTTTAAAAAAAAGTAGAACACAATATTAAACCTCACCTCACATATGGAGAAGCTCACCCGTCATCTGTCCGACGCCGTCTCCGTCCGCCGTCTCTGTCCGCCGTTCGTCATCGAGTGTCTGCTCACGCAATCTTCTTCTTCAAAGACGCACGTGGATCTCACGCGCGCGTCGTCGCCTCGTCTCCGCCAGACTCCTCCGTCGCCGAAACCCTAGATCCGTCGTCGCCTTTGCCTCAGACGTCGCCTTTGCCTCCCTCGCTGAAACCCTAGCTCCAAACGCTGCAATTATCCACCGTCGCCTGCAATTATCCATCGTCGCCTGCAATAATCGTCGTTGCCTGCAATTATCGGCTTCTCTCGTCATAGCAGAGCTCCTCCACCGCGAGCTCGTCGCAACACCGACGTCGCAAAGCTTCTTCGCCGCGAGCTCGGCGCAGAGCCGTCGTTGCAGAGCTCCTCCGCCGCGAGCTCGTCGCAGCGGCGTCTTCGTCAATGATCCAGCGCCGGAGGCTTCGCGATGGAGCTCCGATTCTCCGACAAAAGAAGAGGCGTTGTGGAAAACCGGCGAAGTTCGGTGAATTTCCTGCGTAAATCAGGCGAAAAACCGACAAAAATCGTCGGCCGGTAGCTGTTTCCGATTGGCAGGAGAAAAAATGAAAATTTAAATATATATAATATTTTGATTATTGCAGAGTAGGTTCCTAAATTTATCTGCTTATTTTTGGAAAACCCCCATCCCAAATAAAAACTTCTTATAACTACACAATAAATGTTGGGTTAAAGTTTAGTATGACTAAAACAAAACTTTGTGAAATGTATACTATCTACACTATAAATTTTTTTTGAATACATAATATAGAAATCCAATAAATGAGGTTAGGAAAATATTTTACCAAAAGAAAACTCTTCTTCACCATTTCCCCCCCCAAAAGAAAATTCCCAAACGAACCTTAAATCGTCGTCACCTCCAGCCCACATCTGCACATTGATTAGTTTCCCGGAAACGAAGACCGCCATAGAATATGAGCTTATCGCTCCTCCAAAGCTACTCCTCCGACGAGGAAGAAGAAAACCTCGCACAAGACGACTTAGTCGACGAGGAAGATGGCGGCGACAGGGCGGAGGACCCTTCCTTTAACCGGTACCAACCCTTGCTCCACTCCAATCCCTCCTCCGTATCAGCCTTGCTTCCTTCCGCTCTCGACGCTTTTTCCGAGGTACGATTACTTCAATACAGTATGTTATTCGGGAAGAGAAATTTGATTCATGAAACGTTTAATTTGCTTCTAATTTCGGGTATTTTCAGGTTTCGGGGCCACCACAGTTCTTGAATAAGTCGGCCGAGGAAGTCAAAGAGGTGGATGCGCCCAAGTGGCGCCACGGTCGTCGCAGAAATAGAAGAGACATCAAGACTGATTTACCCGTAGGTGAGTACTAGTTTAGATTTTATGTTTGAAGTTGCTCTAATTGATTTCTCCTACATTGAATTCTTAATTGCTGGACATTTAGTGACAGTGTAGTATTGGTAATTGATATTTCTGATTGCTCGTGTCAGGTTAAGTGACTGTTCTTAATGGCTTTATCTTGATTAATGTTGTTCTTCTAGTTGAGTTTTGGCATCTTATTTCTGCTGTTTGGGAATTTTAGGTGCTGTGTTGGAGTCTAAAGCTCAGTTAATCGGGATTCACGAGAGAGTGAGGAGTGACGTTGAAGGTGGTATACCGCTAACATCCTCCTCTCGACCTACAACAACGAGCAATGGGGATGCAAAAAAGGCTGCAGAGCTTGCTAGGTACGTGTTTCTTGTAATCTGGTTAATCTTTTTTGATGTAGAAATTTACAATTTCCCTCCCTTTGTTGGAATAAGTAGTAGTATAGGAGATGGGTGTTTTTGGGAGAAGGCGGGAGGGGGCATAGGGGTTGTCTGTATTGAAGTGAGAGATTATCAGGCACAACCTATAAGATTCTAGCATTTCTGTTAAGTTTGCAATTTGATCAGATGCCATCAATTTGATATTGTTATTATGATTCATTTGCGCATGCTAGTGTTACTACTATCACTCGCGACTCTTTGACATAAAGAACTATGTTAGACTTGTGTGTGTATCCGAAATTCCAGTCTTGTAGTGATGTTTGTTGGTCTCTTTCTTCTCAACATAATCAATATCTGGTTCCGGTTACACTTCCAAGCTTTCTCTTCTAAATCCACCTCTACACATATTCACCAAGCACTAGAAATATAGAAAAATAAGTTGTTTCAACTTTTGACTTCTGAACCCCTTTGGTGAGGACAAAGAGAACTCGTTTTGCGTTTGAAGCGAAAAGAGATGTTTAACCTCCCTCAATGTTCATTATATGTTGTCTTTAAGATATTTAGAGGCCCTTACATTAGTTTTCCGATGCTGGGACGTACTGATACTCTCTCTGAAATGGAAATTCATCGTGCTGGTTAATTGTGCATCTGTCTGTTTTGCTTATAGGATGTGCTTAACATGTGGAGTACCCAAGACATATACCAGCGAAAAAGGAACAATTTGCCCAATTTGTGAGGACGATGAATCCAAGAAGAGGGCTGCTGGATCCGTCAAGGATAAAGAAAAACTCAAGAGGATGAAGGGTCAATCATC
>JAULKM010000008.1:19047263-19058567 GCA_032355605.1 Rubia tinctorum
GAATCTTGTCCAGGCATCGCAGACGAATCTGAAGGCCTGTGAAATAGCAGATGTGCTACAGAGCGATCTATAGGATTCGTGTCAGTTTCCATGTCGACAAATCCAGTACACCTGAACCACATAAAGTTGTGAAACAAGAATGTTAGCGAAACAAGGTACACAAACACCATCTTTTTGTTCCTTATGGTTGATGAATCAAAGTAATCTAAAATCAAAGTTCACACGGTACAAATATATGGCCCTATTCAGAAAATCAATCAGGAACGCCTACTACATGAACACAAAACAAAACAAAACAAGACAAAACAATAGTACTCCAAGAAGCATCTAGTCCTATTTATCACCATCAGAAGAAAACTCTTGGGTAATTAAAAATTGTTGGCAAGCTCAATTAACCAGAATAACCAAGATTAATAGTCATGGATGTGAGGGTAAATGTACCTATTCGATCCTTCACAGAGCAGTTCTCTGCTGGCATCTCTATCATCCCCGCCCTTCATATATGTCTGGTTATGTCTTTGTTCAGCACTACGAGCCAGGCGGTATAGACTGTCCCTGATGCACAGCTTTGTCCTCATATCCAACTGAACAAGATGATTCAACGATGTGACTAACGAGCCCAGTTGAGAGAGTTAATGAAGTACAAGAAAACCACACAAATAGCAACTAAAGGAAGAAGTTAAAATACAGGTATCGGAGGGTGAGCTAGACGTTAAGAAGGTAAATCTGTAATTGATAGGTATTTCAAGTTACCAATTTCAAAGCTCCCAGTTGCCAAAAGATAATAAGTAATTAGACAAGAAGCAGATTCTAGACATGGAGAGTCTTGCAATCAATTATTATCCAGAAGATAATCTTGACCTAGTCCCAAACAGAATAATCATACAGAAACCAAATTTCCTTCAGTTCGCTACACATCCAAGGATCGCCAAAGAAGATTAAAGATATATTAATTATATTAAATTCCATTATAGAATTCAGAAACAGAGCAGAATAGAGGAGAATAAATTAATGATAAGGATTGGAGCAGGAGCTTGGACAGGCTTCAAGGCAGATTACTTACAGGAGTTGGACAATATAGCAGAATGAGGTTCCTGATATGGACATACTTTTGAGATGGGATTTAGACAAGGCAACAGACTAAGGACAGGAGTTATCAAATGCAGAGAGAGCAAAGGCCTCTAAAAGAGAGCTCAGTAGCTGTCCGTAAGAGAGTCACTAATATTCAACAAATTTCTGAATTAACAAGACAATGACCCACTTCAACATGTTTTATGCAATAAGCACTCAAAAGAAGACACAAAATACATGGCATTATAATGCACCTGTTCCATCACAAGTTGAAGCTGGTGAAAACTCTTTGCTTCCAGTGAGATTTCATCAAGACCAGAGCTCACAGAAGAACTTTCCTGGCCACCCAAACCAAACCTTCCAGGAGGTCCCTCAACATTAGTGTGATTCTGTAGTTGCTTTATTGAATTTTGAACTGTTTTTTCCACAGACACTTGATCGCACACAGGAACCTGAACACCTATCTCCCCACTATTAGGTTTTTTACTACACATTGTTCCTAAGGCTAAATTAGGATGCAGTTTTTCCATCTTCTCTAGCGGTAGAGCAGAAGTCACTTGAAATGCAGGACTATGAGAGCTAAGAGCGGAAGTTGCCTGATTTGACGAATATGAGGACTCCTTCGAGGGAATTCTCATATACCCAATACTATCAGATCTTATATTGGATATTGTAGGAAAAGTAGATGTTTGTTCTGAAGGATGACTATAATCTGGCTGCAAGTAGGGATGATAATTGTTCTGCAAATAAGCAAAAGATTCAGATCCTAAATCTTGCTTTTGGTGACTTAGGCCTCCCAGTGATGGAGTCTGGTCAGATGAGGCTTCACTAGGCATGTCTTTCCCTTCACCTGGAAAGCTATCATCATAGAAAAACGGGCCCCCATGTCCCATATACAGGCCTTTTCTTTTGTTTTCAGAATTTCCCTGCTGCTTTTGCTGGTTTTTGTGCGCATTGGTCTGTCAAGTAAGATTGTCATATGAAGAATGTTAGATGTTTAGTTTTCCAGTAACCCTGTATAAAGCCAAATGCAGCCAATAATTTGGCAGGCATGATTTCAAAGTGAAGAAACTGAAGGTAGAAAAAAAGTAAAGTTGAAGGCTCGTGAAAAACAGTAAGAAAAATATACCATTCCTCTGCTGCTGTTTCTCAATCGATTTGTGGCTGAGATCTTCTGAAGGGCTTCACTCTTGAGCTCAAAACCCTGCGAATATTCAAGTAATGAAAAAAAAAGGTTCAATTGAGGGAAAATCACTACAGATTTCTGTTGTTTAACAGAAGCCAAACTGGAAATATTATTACCAAGATATATTAAGATGAGCTCACCTGCTTTCTAGGCCTTAAAATGTCCTTCTTGTCGGGGATGTCCATGTCATCAGCAAAGGACAACTGGCCAAGATCGACAGAGTCATCCATGTTCCAGGAGTCATTCTCACAGCTTCCAAGGGAACTTTTTACACCAGAATCATTCAGGGAAGGGCACGTATCATTTGATTGTAAAGGATCATTTTTTCCTGAGCCATTCTCCATTTCACTTGATGCATGAAAAGGATGTTCTATCTCAGACTTCAACCCACTTTCAGATTCCTCAATTGCATTAGATGATGAAAGCCATGCCAGTTCATCATCATTGCTAGAACCAAGTCCAAAGGTAGAATCGCAGCTTCTGATCACCAAGATGAAAAAACAAACATATTAGTACAATAAAAGCATTTGAAAATATACTCTATCAAAGATGAGATTAGCAATTACCTAAACATCCTATCAACATCCTCAAAATTTCCAATATCTGGCCAACCATAGTATAAGAAATCACTAGAATCCTTGTCATTTTGATTGTTCTCAAAGAAAGCAATATCATTATCTGTTTGAGGAATGTTGCCTAGAGGATAGTTGTATGCGCTATTTTCTTCTCCAGTACCCTTATCCGCGAGAATGGAATCAGCAGCAGCACAGAAATCAGTGCCATTCAAATCTGTGTTACTGCTTTCAATGCCGTGACCTGATGTTCTGGTACCTTCAGATGATAAACTCGGGACTCCCTTGGCTGATTTACTATCACGCAGAGATGGAAACATGCCATTCTGTGGGTGTGACCAGGAGTCTTTCTCCAGCATCATATTCCTTCTATCATCAAAATCTGACATACTCTCTTGTGTCTTCTCTGTATAAGCACTTCTCTTTGCAGATTGCTCTCTGGTATTACCAGAAGGATAAGTTTTTTTGCGGCTCTCACCGAGAAATGAGTGTTCACTGCCCTCTTCTCCTGATGAATGTGGCACTATATGATCCTCATTCATGCAAAATTCATCCCAAATTAAATCTCCAATCTGTTACAGTAATTGACAAACTTGGATTTAATAACTGCAAATAAGCTCACATAAAATGAATAAAATTATAGAGTAAGAAACTTGACAAGACATGCCAACAGGTGTAACAAAGAGATCATCACAAGAAGATATAGTTTGCGTCTTGGGTCACTATCATGAAATAGAATTTGAAATTTAGTGCACAATTTTTCTTTGCCCAACTTGAAATCAAGTCTTGTTGCTCATCATCAATGAATAACCAAACTGCTCAACCAAGAAGATGTACCATTTATGAGGGCAAAATCTGACAAAATTTGAACTCAATAAAGACAATCCTTTGGTACGATATCGCTATGGATATTCAAAATAGAATACCCTCGACAGGTGTGCCGACAGCACTATTGAGAGGGTGTCGAGCAAACTGGCTTCTAATTACCAATGATCAGTCTACCTTAAACATCATAACATGAACAGCTGAAGGTCATTGAAAACACTGAGCCGCCCAATCACACAGTCATACGAATGATTTGATTATATTTTTGGTTGCACAAAGCATCAACAGTTACATTTATAGGAAACAAATCACATCGACATCCAAACAAAATCCATCACACAAACGCCGCCAAGAGGGAGAAAAAGAAAATGTCAACGACTCAAACAAACAACATAAAAAGCTTCATGATATAGCCACTTGATCTCGTAAATTTAGAGATTTATAAAACTATTTTCTCTGATCCATCCATTCATAGTAAAATTTCCATCATCCTACTTGATTAGTGATATATTCTTCCAACATATGAAAGATGATAATGAAGCTCTGCAAGTATTAATAACACTTACATAAAAAGCCATGTAAACCAAAAGTATTCAACCAGAAGTTGAAATCTATGACGCTTGGGTATTGTATGGATGCATCCCAGCTTTCTTTATTGTTATTTATTTGTAAGTGGCTTGTACATCTGCTGGTCCGTTTTCTAGTGGGTTATTAAGTTTTCATCAAATAAAAGTTGTGTTGCTTCTTTTATATAGTTTACTGGTGTTGCATCAAATTTGGAAACAAATATTGCACTGAAAAGGCATCAAAACAAATTTTGGTCTCCCATTATGAATAGAAATAAAATCCATATCTATGGTAATACATAATATGTAGGTGCTTAATCTATTATTGTGTGAGCCAGGAACTAAGGGTACAATAAGAATTATGTGGTCATGATTCGCTTCAATGGCAATAACAAGCAGATAACCTAAAAACATTTTAAATTTAATTGAGCTGTTCTGCTTCACATCTTAGTCTGTGTTCAAAGGATGTCCTAGACAGAAGTCACAGTGAACAATCGCACAGACAAGTTAAGTCTTGCTCACATCGAGCCATCCATTTGTTGTAACCTACAGTGGGCCCCCATCACTTTGCTTCCTTAGTTGGAGGAAATAATTATAGAGGACATAACTACTCCATGGTCGTAACGACATTAAAAGGAGAAATAGGTCAAGTTTACAAGTTCTGGAAAGCAAATGGAGTACACCTCTTTCCTTTTGGTATTGAACTGAATTTGAATGTCGGTCCACTTCAGGTATAAAAGTTCAACATGTTCAATTGGACAAAGGCTACCATCTCAGCACTAGTTTTTTCGCATAACATTCAAGTTGATTCAATAAGGTAATTTTCCAACAAATTAGCACACACTTAGATCATGACGAAGGGAAAACTACCACATACGGACTATATGAAGCGCAACAGAAAAGGAAAATCATAGGCTGTGATCAAAAAAACATTTCTATTACAGAAAATTATGTACACGTGTATTGATCATCATCAGTTTGCCAAAATTTTCCTTTTTGAGAGGATCCATTCAAATTAAGGATATGAGAAATGTTGGCTATAGGAATAGTTGATCAATTTTGGAAGTTATCTTTGCACGGGTATGTGTAATCAATTTATAACTTAAACATCTAGAGTTTAAGCAGGTTTCATTACAAATTCAGGTCGCGTGCACCTCAGAAATCAGTAGCTGGATTTGTTATTAATCCACTAGACCGATTACAAATTCCTAAAAGAGTGAATCAGATGCTGACAGAAAGTACAACCGGACATAACTTGCCCCCGACGTTTTGTATGCACGTTCAAAGAAATGAAAGGTTCTGGATTGACTTAAAAGGCATAATGTTATAATGCTAATAAAAACACCTAACATAAGCGTCAGAACTTTCCTAACTGTAGATGTTCACGTGACTGTATGGTATACCCACGAAGTAAAACACCAAACAGACCAAGTTCGAAACAATTTCAACAACGTGACAAACACAAACTTGATGCCTAAAAAGTTACTAATTACCTCGTATGTTCCTGAATCTGACATTCCTTTAACTTACTTAACCAGTACACAGTCCATCTGCAGATTGCTGAGCTGGTATCATATTCCAAACACCAAGCCCTCTCTTCACCTCCTTTTCCTAAACCAAAGCAAGCAAAAGTATTAGTGCGGAATCACAAACTAATTCCTCACATACCCCCTTCCTTAAGCCACCCAATATTGACATTTCCTTGCTTAGGTAAAAAAAGAGCAATCCAGGTAGATCTCAAACTCGAATTTAACCTCAGTAAAACAACATCTACTGAGTAAAGACAGCTGAAATTTTAACTAAACAAAATTTTCCAAACAAACAAAAAAAAACAGTTTACTCCTCCTCATCCATTTTTCATTAAAAAAAATAACTAGCAAATCGAACCTAAACTCCATACAAATATTCATAACAAATTAGACATCATATATAACGAAAATAAAAAACCTAATCGGAACAAACACCAGCAAATCAAGCCAGATGAACTACTCAGAGCTATTCAGCTAGCATCCAGAGCTTTTTACCAAGGTTCTCGCCGGAAAACACACCGTAAAACCGGTAGCACAGCCTGAGAGCAAAAAAAATCCTCCGATTCCAGCAACAAAGCAGGGTAAACGAAGAGTGTGAGTTGATAGTCCTGACGGAAATCTAGGGAGTTCCAGGAAGATAAGAGAGAAAATAAAAAAAAACAAACAGTGGTTTTGGTAGCTTTGGAGAAACTTTCTCTCTCTAAATTTGCCGAATTTTCATTTTATCCTAATATTATGAAAATATGGTGCCCTGCATGAGGCGCCACGTGGCATGGGAGATCAAAACCAAGGCGGCAGAGGGAGGAGTGGGTATCAGAATTCGTGGACGAGAGGGAGGGTGCTGATACGATCTCTTTCTCGCTCCTCATTGGTCCACGTCGCGGTAGGTTTCTATGGGCCTGAACACGTGGCGGTTTCCTACTGCTTGTCCCACCTGCGTAGGGCTTCAATCCGGCCCGCGTTGAATTCAGGTCAGTGGACAGTGGCTCTCGAGGGTGGGTCCCTGGCTCTGCGGCTGTGAAGTGTAGGTCACTTTGAGGACCGTCACGGCGGGTCACGCTAGCATAGCTGCTTTGGTTTATCTCGAACGTTCCTGTCATCCTTTGGAGATTTATCATTGTGAATTTGTTCCCTTTTCTGGGAAAAGCCTTTGTTTATTGATGACTAATCTATTTTTGTCCTCCATATCAGCGGTAACACATGTTTGATCACGCTATTTTATACATGTTTAATTCAGAAAAAAATTATCTTAATTTTAAAATAGTAAATTACTCACATATAGAAAAATGACTTGTTTAAAAAATATAGGATGATAAAACGAATATTAATGGTTTAGAGATCGGATGTTATATCATCAGTTCAGTTTAGTAACAATTTCATAAAAGTACATCTTATTAGGTACTCATTTGAATTACTATATTCAATACTAAAAAAGAGTATTCAATAATTTAAGCAACGATATGAGTTGAAATGGGCTAAAATAATTAGAAGTGTTATAATCTGGTTTTAAGATGGGTACAATAAAATTACAATTGTTGTCAGGTTTGAATTAAAAAATGTTGAGTCGTTACTCTATTATTGACACAATTTTATTTTTGGGTTGTTTCTTTTATATTAGCACACTTTTCATTTTTGGCAAAATTTATTCAATTTAATCCACATATTCTACTATCTACTTTATAAATTCAATTTCATCTAGTATTCATTTTCTTCAAACGGAGGGAGTAGATAAACTTTAAGCGGATTCAGGGTTTTTTTTTTAAACGTAATGAAGAGAGAAGAGGTTTCCTGATAGGGGGTCTATCATTAAATTATGGACAATTCATTGTATTATCACTTATACACTACATTTGTTAAATTAAATATTAAATTATATATTTTTTAAAATATTTTCATATTTAAATACATACTATTACTTATTTTAACTTACAAAATACAATATTTAAAAAACTAAATACAATATATAAGATAAAAAGTAAAATTACCTATTAACAAACTTATCAATAGACCAACTTTAATGAGATTTTCCTTGAAAGGAATATGGCACAATGAATTCGTAACAGGGAGCATAAAAATACACAACCCAGGTACTCAGGCCTAGAAAGTAACGGCCTAACTTAGGCCTAGAAAGTAACAAATAACTGAGCTGGGTGAACATAAGTATAGTGATGGAGTCGCCTAACCAACATTTGAACTGCTCTTGTAAAAAAAAACATTTGAACTGCTATATTCCCCGTTCCACCTCAAACTGGACATTTACTACTGACACTATTATCTATCAAAATTTGATCGCGTATTTAAGTAGATGTATAGGTAATGATACTATCACATGTGATATTATTATATTTGTCATAAGAAATAATTTCTCAAAAGTAACTTTTTATTTGACGTTATTACACGTAGTTAAACATATTGATGGTTAGACAAGTTTTTTGATAAGTGTGAAAAAAATATTGTGCAATTTGAACTGAGACTGAGGGAGTGCCACAAAATCAAGTCTCCGGCCTTTTTGTTGGGTAAATTTATTGCAATATTCCTATTTTATAATTGAAGTAACATCGCGCATTGTGCGATATTATTAATTAAAATACTAGGATTAAGTTTTTTGTGCATGTTGTGTTTTACATTTAAATTGAAAACAAAATTTTTTATTTAAAAATTAAAAGTTTAGTCATCTAAGAAAAATTGTGTGAGATATTTAGAAATTGTTAAACATTTAATACAATAAAATTTGATTATTTTTATAATATTTCATTCAAATTATTTAAAAATTAATTATTTGTATGTTGAGATTCATTTTAAAAGGATATCATAATTATCTCATTGCAATCACCAATGGTAAATATTAAAGAGTTCGTCTCTTGAAAGACGGCATTTCCATAAGTTATGGAAAGATCAAATTTCAATTGTAAATTTAAAGAAATCAAAATAAAATTTCCGGGTTATATTAATCGGGTCATAAACTTATCGCTCTTAAATGTTGCATAATAAATTTTTAATATTGCAACTAAAACATTTTAGCTTTCTATAATTCCAATTCAACCCCGTCTTTCTATGTACCTATGGAAAAACGATATTTCTCAAGACTTTGCCAATATTAAATTACCTTATTAGTCTCACTAATTATAAAATGTCCTCATTTAACAGTTAGTTGGTCTATTACAAGACTTCATCATGTATAAATTAATAATATGTACTCCCTCCGTTTCATTGGATGTGACACGCTTTCCTTTTTTTTTTTTTTTTTGTGAATTTGACACACTTTCTTTTTATAGCAGGATTCCTTCAATTTCATCCACTCATTTTACTTTTTCCTTTCTACATTCAATTTCATCCACATATTTCATTCACCTAAATCTAAGCACATAAAACTAGAGTGTCATATCCAACGAAACGGATGTAGTATTGATGTTTATTTTTTTAATATTATATTTTTATTTAATGCATCGAAGTTTCAACAATTTGAATTGACTTTTTTAAAGTTTGATACTGATGTTTTATTCTTATAATATAGTGTCACGCTTTTATTTTCACTTTGATTTTTAAAATCAATGTATATTTTAGTGTTTTTATTTTATTTTAAAATAATTTAATTGATACTTTAATTAAAAATTAAAAATTCTAATTTGATATTTATTTATTTATTTATTTCATTTTAACTATTTTATTTTATTGTGTATTTTTTATGAATTCTTTTGATTTTTTAACAATTATAGTTTGATCTTTATTTAGATTTCATCTGATGTATATTTTAGTATTTTTATTTTATATATATTAATTTATTATTTATATTTTTTATTTGGTGATTCATTATTTTAATTTGATGTTTAACTATTTTAATTTGATATGTTAATGTTTTTAGTTGATTTTTAAAGTATTTTCATTGAGTAGTCGTGAATTAGAGAACAAGCCCAATAAAAAAATCCCAACCCACTAACCAAATTCAACTCATTTTTGACCGGTTCTCTTTCTCTGAAACCCGGTTTGCCGGTTGAGGATGTCTTTGGCGTCCGGACACCACCCCAAGGGCGACCTCGCCCTCACAATTATTCAACGCAATCACCACTGCAACGACGACCAAACTGAAACCTGACACATATCAGCAATAATGGTGAAACGGATGGTTGCGATTCATTTGGAAAGCCTCTTGTAAGGACGAACCTTAAGTTTGAATTTTGATCCATGATCGTGCATCAATTTAATCTGGAACCCGTCTTGTATATATGTTAAATTTATCTCTCTAACATTGGTGGTAAGATTTCATTTAGCAGCAGTGATGGCGGAATTCGATGACAACGGCTATGAAAGGTGAGGGAGGCTGAGGATTTTTATTTTTATTTTTTCAAGTTCTTGCAATTCAACCCACAAATTTTCATGCACCATCCACATACTACCCCGCAAAAAAGTAATTATATTCTGACCCCCAAATTGATCAGTTCCTATTTTATGACTCCATAATATCTAATTAACCCTTGGTCTTACCATAAAACTGTCTCGTAAGAGACAGACTCTTTAACTTAAGTTGATTTCTACTTTTTAATTTGGTTGTTTTGAAGTTTGAAGTCAACTTCTTTTACTTCGGTTATCACTTCAGTTATTTTTAATCAAAGTAAATAATCACTTTTTACTTTGATTTTTTATAACTAAAGTAAAAAAATCACATTTTACTTCGATTGCTTATAACCGAAGTAAAACAAAGTCACTTTTTACTTCGATTATTTTGTAAACGAAGTAAATAATCACTTTTAACTTTGGTTATTTGAAAAAACAAAGTTATATAACTTTTAACTTCGATTTTAAATTTTAACTTTAATTTTTCCGACAATCGAAGTTAAAAGTCGTTATTCTAGTAGAGACAGGTGATGAACTAGGTTGTTTTCCTTCATGTACTACCTTATTTTCTCGCTCCAAATGTGATAAATCAAGGTCAACAAAGCTAAGGGCCCGAGTTTCTTAACTTTGAGCCTTTGATCTGCCTTTTTATCAATTATTTCAAAATTTCAATTGATTTGGTTCTTCTCTTCAAGCCAATCCAAGCTCTTACTCTATCTCAAATAATCCGGATGAAATCACACTAAAGAATAAATGACCATTTTTCTCAACTTTCAAATGACGTAAAGAGCAAATATGATTTGTTGCTTCATCTTCTCAATCACCGTATTTATCTTTAGTGTGTAATCTGCCAAGGGTGTCGAGCTATATGATGATTGCAAATCTAGGTGGGAAGTAACCCCTCCATATGGTCATGTAGAATATTTCTCTTGACTGGTTTGGCTGATCATAAACATTCGGATAAACTACCCGATGTAAATGTTCATATGCCAAAGCCATGAACTTACTCAAGTCAGCCCATTCGCCCATTAGCGCATCAGTATTGCAAGAAAAACATAGCTTTCAATTCATCCCTTAGAGAACAGGGATTACTTAAATAAAGTGAAAATCTCTCAGCAATGCGACCACTTGGAGCAATAGGATCAATCCACCAAAGTCCGTCTTCACATAAATAGTGATCATAAACCCACTTCACTCACGGGGGGGGGGGGGGTCTTTCTTTG
>JAULKM010000008.1:19058667-19075896 GCA_032355605.1 Rubia tinctorum
TGCCCCTCCGCCTCCTCCTCCTCCTCCTCCCTCCCATCTCCTCCCATTCTTCCATATCCACCGCCTCCACCTTCGCCCCTATCTCTCATCACCTCCCTTACTTCCAGATCCAATGCCTCCGCCACCGCCCCTCCCTCCCCTTCCTCCAGAGCCACCGCCGTCAACATCATATGACACCACCACCGTTTCCATCGTCACTCTCCACCTCACACCACCACCTATCTCCACCATGACCCGCCACCACTCACTCCCACCAGAACCACCAAACCCACCATAGAGTTCGCCAGAGATAGACAATGCGAGGAAGACGATGTGAAGGCGGCAGAGAGAATTCTCCGGAGAGAGATGACGCGGAGAGAGCACGATTTTCGGTCATGTCGCGGAGAGGCAAAGTTGAAGACATGGGAAAGTTCAGAGGCGACACAAAGAGACAAAGTTCAAATCGGGGAGAGAGAAGGTTGAAGACAGGGCCTTTTGGTCTTTTCACCTAGGACAAATGTGAAGAGAGATTTTCTCTCTCTACAGATTGCCCTGAGAAGGAGGGAGTAAAATTTTGGGTTGAATTAATTGGGTCATAAAGTTTATAACTACTGCACGTTGAATAATAAATTTTTAATATTACAATTAAAACCTTCTACATTTTTATTATTCTAATTGAACCATGTTTTTCCATAGAATTATAGAAAGATGATTTCCCCAGAATTTTGCCTTTAAACTAATTCCTACTACTTGCTCTTTCAACTAATTGTGGCACATTTCATTTTGACACGAGAATTTAAAAGATACTCCCTTCGTCCCTCTGATTGTATACTCAATAATTTTACTTTCAACTAATTGTGTACTCCCTTCGTCCCTCTGTTTCCGTCTTACCACAAAAAAATGTCATTTTCAAAGTCATTAAAATAGCATAAAAATAGTTTGTGAACAAAAATTATTTCATCTTTTTTTTACATTCAAAATTTTGCCAAAAAAGGAAGTAAGAAAATAATATTGGGACACCAAATAAGGCATGTATGACACAAATAGAGGGACAGAGGGAGTAGAACCAATTAAAATGAATAATAAGAGAACGTAAAATTAGTGGTTGAAATTATTTTAAAATATTATGTAAATGGAAAGTGTTAAAATAAAATAATCATCTCAAAATTTAAAAGTGTGTTACAATTAACTGCACAGAGAAGTAGTTTAGTCTGACCTGTCCAGTTGAATTGAAACGAATCTGAGCAGAGTTTACCTGAATTTATTAGAGTTAAGGAGAGTTGAATTGATGTATTAAAGTTAAACTGAGATTATTATAGCGAAAATGAGTTTATTATGGGCTGAGTTGAAAGCACGTGGAATGTATTGAATTGAAATGAATTTAAATAAATAGAAATATGATGGCCTAAAATTTATTTTTATAATTTAAAATGCGAATGTAAGCTAAATTAAAATTTATTAAATTAAAATTTACTATAATTAAATATAGTATCAAAATATTAATAATAGGCCTAAATAGAACTGAATTCAAATGAATTTAACTGAACTTAACAAAATTATTTTTTTAAAAAAATAAATAAATACCACATGTTATTATTGGGGGAAGGGGTGGCAGACCCTTAACTATTATTAATATATTAAAAGATTACAAAGAAAAGATGGGATTTAATATCTTACCTAAAGATAAAGATCATTGACCCCATATTTATACAAATGAGAAAGTCTCAAAAATATTTGACCTTTTTAAAGAAATTAGATTGGTCAGGCATTTTTAGTGCAAAATGGGGTATATTTTTGTAATTAAACTAAATTCAAGGCATGTTATAAATATCAACTTTGTTTTACATTCTTTATTTATTCTTCTCGCTTTATCTCTCGTCTCCTTTCCTTTTGAAATTCTTCTCCGACTGCAACTGTCGGTTCTGCCACGCAACCGTCCTTTCACCACCGCCATCCACCACCGTCGATTTTATTTTGTCAATCTCCGACTGTTCAACACATAATCGCTGGCATTTTCTTCATCGTTTTCATTCTCTATAAACGTGTAACTGTCAGCGGTTTTTGCTGTTTCCTGGCATTTTCGTTGTGTTAATTCTGCATTTTTCGATATGTCTTTTGGTTGAGGTTAGTCGTTTCATTTCTGAGATTTTATTTTGGTCGATTGTGAGGGTTTTATTTTATTTCTAATCATTTTAATGTGTAGGTAATGGTCGACGTTAAATATTCTCGTAAGAAGAAAAGAAATGTTTGAGTTAAAGCTGAGAAACTGTCTTGTTTGGTATGTTCATAAGTGTATATCGTATTACTATATTCGTTGTTGTGATTTTGAATTGTAGTTTTGGCTCCTCTATGTGTTTGTTCTGTTGTTTATAGTTTGAGTTGTTGTTGATTGTTGTTATTCAATTATAAATTGCATTTGCTTAGTAAAATTATGGATCTTTTATTCGAGATGATTTTATAGTAAAGTTGTGTAGTTGTATGGCATGATGTTATAATATATGTATTTTGTTAGTTATATCTTGTGTTTTATAGTTTTTAGTGTGTATTATTTAGTTATTTTGTGTGTTACTATGTTTTATTGTTTGTTTGCATTTAGTGTGCAGTTGTTAGATTTAGTGTATCTCATTTTTGTGGATTGTTGATTGTTGATGTAAGCAGTGTATTTATTTAGTTAGATATTGCATTTTTTTAGTTTTGAATGTGTATTTGTTAGTTGCAATGCATATGAATATTTATTTTCATTCTTTGTAAATGGTTAGATATTTGTGAATTAGGATTGAACTTTTTTATTTATTTATATATTACATTTATTTTTATTAAGTATGAAGTCATTTGTTTTCCCGCTTATGCTTTTTATTCTCATGTGTTGTTTATTGTTAATTTTAATTTAGGAGGTTCATATTTTTATTTATACCTTGAATTTGTTAGTATTGAGGATGTAGTTGTTTTATACTATGTATGACTTTTTATTTTCATTTTGTGTTGATTGTTGGGTTTGAATTAAGCACACATTTGTTTAGTTGGATGTTGCATATAATAACAACCACTGTGTATTTGTTAGTCGCATTGTGTATGAATTTTATTTTTATTCTTTGTTGATTGGTTGATTTCAAATTAAGATTTGCATTTATTTTACTTATATATGCATTTGTTAGTAAATAGTGTGTAGTTATTAGTTATATTTTCTGACTTTCATTCTTGTGTTGTTGTATGTTCAATTTGAACTACATATGTTTATTTCAATGTTACATTTGTTAGTGTTGAGTGTGTTGTTGTTAGTTGTACTGCATACGAGTTTTTATTCTCATGTGTTGTTAATTGTTTTTTCTTAAATTAAGTACTACATTGGTTTATTTAGATGTTGAAGTTTTTAATATGCGGTGTGTATGACTTTTTATAGGACTTGTACCGAAACCTAAAGATGTAGTATATTTTCATGATGAGAAATTGTCTAGAATGATTCTCACTTTTAAGTGAAATTCACAGTTTGGTACTCAATTTTAAAATTGTTCTGAAATGGTACCCACTTTTTCCTTAATGTCCCGAAAAATGTATTTTTTAGTTAAAATGGGTATCATTTTGGCACAATTTTGATCCAAATTGGTACCCATTTTTTCTAAAATATACCCTTTTGAGACATAAATGAAAAAGTAGGTACCTTTAAAGGATAAATTTAAAATTTGCGTACCAAACTGTGAATTTTGAATAAAAATGGGTACCATTTTGGATAGTGTCTCTTTTCATGATCATGAAAATGCTGAAGGTTACCTTTGTTGTTTTTATTATTCGTGTTGTTTTTATAGAAGTACCAGGTTCAGTGAACCACGTAGTGCTGAGTTGCCGAAGGAAGAGATTTCTTCGCAAAATTATGTGAAATAGATTCAGGAATCATTTCCTTATGGAAGTACTTTTTTGACAAACGTTTTTGTTTCTTATGGTTTATTTCTTACTATCTACGTGTTTATTTTTTGTGTGTGGTGGACAAATATTGAGTTTGCACGATGATCATGAGAATTCATGGGATGCAGACCCCTGAGGTTCCTGTTGGTGCAGTTGTTCCTAAGTAGAGTGTTGAGCCTAGGAAGAGAATTGTGAAGGTTACTGTACAAAAGAGGGACGTTGTTGAGGGAGAGACAACCCATGAATTTAGAGTTGGAGCTGAAGAAGAAGAAGAAGAAGGATCGTTAGATTATAAAAGCTATATTGTCTAGCTTTTTAAATTCTACTGAGAAAGTGTTAGGTGAAGATGCTTGTACAAGTGCTGCAGGTGCTAAGGTGAAGGCTTTGATGCTTCTTTTATTGTATTTGTTACTGTAATATTGCATTTGTTAGTTTTGAATGTGTTTTTTTACGTAGGTATTGCATTTACCTATCTAAATATTAGATATGCTAGGAAAATGTATTTATCGGTTCCTTTTTGTTTTTTGTAGGTTCAGTCACAGCTTCAGTTGGTGGTGAAAGTAGCGATGCTTTAGATGCTGCAAAAGAGGGTTTACATACTGCATTTGTTTTATTTAATGTTGGATATGTTAGTGTAATTTGTTAACTATTATTTTTGGACGTTCTCTAGGTACAATGACATAAGATTTTGTGGGTGAAGTCAATGAAACTATAGGCTCTTCAGGTGGAGTGAGAATGTTATTTTCTAGGATCTCAGGGATAGAATTGAGGTGCAAGACTCTAAGAATGTGAAAGAAAATCTTGCTTAACACTTCAAAGCACTTGCACTTGCATTGAACTTCAACAATTCCATTTTTCGTTTTTGTATTCAACTATTTGATAGGTTGTGTCGTCATGTTCTAGACTTACTTGAAATTTCCGCGTGAATGATTCCAAGAATACTTCATGCACTTTCATTTCCATGGCAATAGAAAACTATGTTTTGAAACTTTTGTACAATGCAAGTGTGTACACGTTGGCAACATGCTTAACTAAACCTGATTTGACACAAAAAACACACAATATTTATTAAATTTTACATAGGTTCTAGTACAAGTACAATATGCATATTTTTGTTTAATAAATTTCAGTTTTTATGCTAAATAATTTATTTATTTGTTTTTCTTTGTTATCCACTTGGTTTTCATAAGTTATTGAATTGAAGTGGGAAACAAATTCATTCTTTATATTAACAAGTAATGGTTTTAAGGTAATTGATACCACTCCTAATGTAAGTTATTCAGTTATGTGTCTATAAAATTAGTGAAGTTACATGAAACAAATGCATGATTTTAATTAACATGTTTTAGTTGTAAAGAAACTATTACCGGTTATATTCCAAATAGAATGTAGATATACTTCTTTCCTGATCAGTTTTGGTTTTGCTTTTGCACATGTGTTTTCCATTTCTGTTTCTTGCCAGCGTCATTTTGTGATTATTTGCTTGAAGAGTTAGAAGAAGTGAGTGAGTGAAGATGATTTATTGGCATTGAAGGATATGGTGTTATTGGTGTTTTTGCTTCTTTGTAATGATAGAATCCCCACGGAAAAGATATCTTTGTCGAATGATGTGCTCCATTTCTCAAGAATACCGTACAACCGTTGAAACCAATAATGATTTTCCAGCTCGTAAGTTGCAATCATTGAATTCCACTTCTCTTAGAAATCAGCTACATGCCGCACTTTTTCACATATTAGTCCAAAGCCTCTTTGAATGATTCACCTTTCTTCACTTTTTCGTAATGTTTGACTGCATTTAGTAACCGAATCACAAGCACAACCTGTGTTTTGTTTTATTTAAGGACCTGAAACTTGGACAAAGTGGCGGTTATAATCCATTTTATAGAAGTCTAATTTTGTAAGAATGTAATCATATTTATAGGCTTACATATGCAACATATAAGTTAAGTAATGCAATATCTAACTACCATGTTGTTAGTGTTCAGTTTTCAAGAAAAAAATCTGCAAGTAATAGTCATGTAATAAGCTAATATATGTTGTATGTAATCTAACATATACATCCTGTAAATAATAAATTACAACTACCTCTTATATAGTTCTGCCCACTGTATCATCTTGGTCCGTGAATATCGTGACATGTTCCTTTCCTTCCATGGACTTCTTGAATGTGTTCAGAAGTTATACAAAAGTGTCAGCTAGCTCTTTTCTATAAAAGCACAAGGAAACATTGTAATTTTCCAATAATTATTGATCCCAAATATTGGCGCACATATCAACTTGTACTTGTTTGTTATGTAGGTAGTGTCAAATATGGTGACATTCCACATAGTTTATAGTTTTTCTGGTGTTAAGTATTGGACCCAAAGTGCTTGCCAAATAATGGCTTGGGCTTTTGGCCCAACAATTGGGATTAAACCTGAAGTGGGCGATAGAAGAACCCTGGAAGAATAAACATAAGATGCAATTCATGAGATCACTGTAGCTGCACGCAACGCCAAGTCATCAGCCTACAGAAGTGGTATGCATGTCAGACCCTTTTCGAAACTCGGTTTTATGTTCCTCCCCGAATGGTGAAATACCATGTCCCAAGACGAAAGCACCAGCCGGCGCTCTTTCTCACTAGAGGCCATAACCCACGCGGCTAACCCAACATTGGTTAACCCTATGAGCCTCATAGGTCCACAGAGAAAACCAAGGTGGATTGTCGCTATCAACTCACGGGCGGTTAATGCATGTCTCAACTTATTAAACACGCCTCCAACATACAGAAGAATGTAATTTCACCAGAACCCAATCATTTAAAACACATTGAATTATCCTCTCGCTCAACTTCTGACTTAGGCATTAGAGCGGGTACCGACGAAGAGCCGCCTGATCTGATTGTCTACCTCCTTGCTTGCAGGAGCAAGGTTGCGGATATCAAGGAGAGAACTTGTGCCGGATTTTCTGAGACATCGTCATTGGCGCAATTTGTGAAGAAATACTCTCTTGTTTCTCACGTAGATTAACATAATGTCAACACCGCAGAACAATGCGGGACCAAGAGAGGTAGAGGAAGTGTGTCTTCAATCACCTCAATCCCCTCCGACCGAAGCAAATATTCCTTCGACGGATTTGGCAGGCTTAAAAGATCTTCCACCGGAAACATGAGAGCCACAACCATGGGACATGAACCTGTTATAAAACCTTCTCACAACTAAACTCGAGGTGTTGCGTCAGATCCATATGCAAAACATCGCTTAAGCGACTCTAAAGGAGCCCGCGGAGGAAGATGGGAGAGAAGCCAAGGCAACAACGGTTCATATTTTCGACGAGGCAGCCCAGCTGCACCAAGTTGCTTGCAGTGCATCCACCCCCGTGAGGATCGGAACCGTCAGGAGGATCTTGATTCTTTCGACGATAGCAATTTTGACCCTAAAGGGAGAAATCCCAGACCGAAGGCGAAAGACCTGAAGGAGTATGACCGGATTGTAATATTCTCACACTCAAAAGCAAAACTCGTGTCGCAGTGAAGCTGCAGCTATCCCGTGAATTGATCTCATCTGGAAAAAAAGGAATGGTTCACCATTCATTGATTCTATCGCAGCCTTCACCGCTGGTCCAAAGATGAAGATGCAGCCCAACTTGGGATGGTACTCAGGGATCGCCAACCCAGAAGATCACTTACATACTTTCTCCACGAACATGGCAACATACGCTAACCAGAACCCCTATGGTATAAACTATTGGCCACCACGCTAGAAGACAAAGCCTGATTTTGGTTCAAAGGCCTAGAAGACAGAAGCATCGGCAGATTCGACAAGCTATATGAGCGTTTTCTCACGCGCTTCATGCAGAAATGGAAGTTCCAAAAAATGAGAGCTGAGGTGTTGAAAGTGAAGCAAAAATACAGAGAATCCTTATCATACTACTGGGAAAGATTTATCCCAATCAACTTTTGTGATAACAGTGTATGAATTCTTTTTGATCAGTTGTCCCACTGTATAGTTTCACATGATAGATAACTTGAAATCTCTTGGCGTTGCAAAGTTCTGCAAGTTTTTTGCTAGCATAGAGTGTTCCATGTCTTCTTCCACAACGATGCTCTTAGACTATCTTTATCCACAACTCAACCCAGCCTAGCCGAGCACAACCCACTTTCTATCATTTTTAATCATTTCTCTCACGTCCAAGTCAGCAATCCATTATACAACCAAATATCATTCTTTTCACATTTTATCAGCACCTAGCACAACTCAACCCAACACAACCTTTTCAACTTATTTTATTATTTTATGAATATATAATAATATAATAAAATTTATTCAGTAATAAAATTTATTAATAATGAATTATTACAAAAATAATTTATAATAAATAATTAAAAAAAATTAATTATAGACAAACAACATTGCAATACATATTTTGAAGTAAATGAACAAAATACATACGTCGAAGTTAAACATATTTAGAAAATAAAATAAACTTATCAAATTACAATAAAGTACATACAATGAAAATTATAACTTAATTCTCATGGCTAAAATCTTGCCATATATGTTCGATCAAGTTGTTTTTAAGAGATACATGAGTTTCTCTATTACAAAATTGTGATCTAGTAACCATATATGAGCGTAGGTGTGTTGACTCTGTGGTAATTGGAAATTCTCATCATCTTCTTCTGCAACTCTGTTTCTTCCATTATTTTGATGATGTGTAGGTCGATCTTCAAGGAATTCAGTTGGATCATAATAATGTGGATACATGTCTATTTCATTCTCAACTATCATATTATGCATTATGATACAAGCCATTATGATTCTACCCATCAAATTTTGATCCCAAACAAGACATGGACGTCGAAGAAATGCAAAACACCAAATGCTTGCTCAACATCTTTTCTGGAAACTTCTAGATGTTGAGCAAACAACTTGTACTTTTGAATTAGCGGAGTAGTAATTGATTTTATAAAAATTCATCCCATATGGGATACATGGCATCAGTGAGATAATAACCAAGTTGATAGTTACGATTAGTTACCTTGCAACACATTTATGGAGTTCGACTTCCAATATATTTTTAAAAATAGGAGAACGATGGAGTATATTAATATCATTGCACGAATTCGGAGTTCCATAAAATGTATGTCATATCCATAAGTCATACGATGCAACGACTTCCAGTATAACTGCATAACTGTTGGCGTTCCACTTCTTCCTGAATATTGCCCAGCCCATGCAGTAGGATAATTTTCCCAGCTCCAATGCATGCAATCAATACTTCCGATCATACCTGGAAATCCACGTTTCTGACATGGAGCGATCTTTTCAAATCTTGTTAGGTTTTTTGGTCCAAGGTACTCGACTCGAAAGTTGGAGATGACCCCATCTACAAATTGCATGAGAGAGTTTTTTGTTACAGCTTCACTATTTCTCAAATACTCATCAACTGCATCGGCTGAAGTACCATAAGCTAAAACTCCCATAGCTGCCATAAATTTTTGTAATACCGAAATTGATGGACAACCTGTTGCATATGGTTTTTTTGAAAATATTTTTCAGTAGTAGTAACAGCATCCACAATACGAAGAAATACATGTTTTTGCATACAAAATCTTTGTAAAAAAATATCAGGAAAATACAGTGGATTGTCAGCAAAATAACCCCTCATCAAACATTGTTCACCAATCTCGTGCTCCCTCTCTGAGTTCCTTCTTTGAGACCTGAGATTAAAATTTGTTGGCTGTAAGAATAGATGAAAATTACTTACAATTGTATCCTTTATCACGTGATCAACTTGTCGATTTGTTCAATAATTGTCTCTTCCCATTCATCAAATTTTTTGAAACGAGAAGAATCAAGGGACTAGGAAAAAAATTAGATGTATTTTCATTCGATGATATTGTGAAATAAGGTGGATGCAATATTTGGTATGTAGAAATCATGCTTATATATGAATAGAAGAAAAATGCATGTGAATTATCATGATGCAAGTTTGTCATTTTTTGTTTTGAAAATGACAAGTCCTTAAAAAGTTTTCAATCCTTAAAATAGCCACTTGTCATAACTTGTCCAATCCTTTAAAATTTCACCAATTCATGTAGTTCTAAATGCATGCTTACAGAATTTTAATCAAATGTTTCAATGTCTTTGTTTCACATTAGTTTTCACAAGACTTACCAATTCATCCATTCAATGTAAAATTGTTCAAAATTAATTGGAAAAATATTGTTATATTGAGTAACATAATTATATATATATATATATTAATTAACATTACACAAAAATAATTGAAATTTCATCACTTAAATATAATAAATTAAAGTGACTTGAATATACATTAAAGTCACTTTTTAAATACAATACATCAAAATACGTAGTGTTTCTTCTTCTTCTAGGGTCAAATGCTCTTTGACCATTAATGTATTCAACAATTGTGCATTCATCTTGTCACGCTCCAGATCAAGCTTATCTTTTCCCAAATCTTTCATGATTTTAGCTTCTTTATTTCTTGTAATTCTAATTGACGAAGTTCTTCAGTAAAATCATCAGGAATAGGAGAAAACTATGATGCCTTAGCTTTATCTTTTATTTTCACCGCATCTCTACCAGTAGGACAAGAAATTGTAGAAGCATTATAGTAGGAGTTTCTGAGGGTTTCGAATACTCCACATCTTCACTAGCTTTTGATCTTTTTGAGCTCCCACGACTTTCTTCGTCACTCCCTTCATCTTCAGGATGCGAACGAGTCAAATTACGTTCAAGTCATATTTCCTGCTTTGAATGCTTGCACAGAACTGCATTAACACATGTAAGTTAGTAAAGTTACTCTCCCCTTGCTTGTAAATGGTAAGAGCTTCTGTCTCAATATCTTTTGCGCTCATTGCACTCATTTTCAAACGATAGGGTTCTTGATATGCAACAATCCATTTTTGGGCATTTTCATTAAGTCGTTTAAAATGACATTTCATTTTATCCACGTTTTTTGAATTGATTTCTTCTGGATTTTCCATTCCGTTTTGTTCAAACAGGGTCCTCTATTTGTACCCATAATGTTGTTTGCTTTTGATTATTACCATGCTCCTTAGCTTCACTAACAAAACAGTAAGAAGACATTAGTGCTATATCCTCTTTTATGGTCCAAGGAATAACCTTTGGTTTTTCAATTCTTTTATGCGCATAATCATGCACACCAACACTTTGCAAAAAAAAATAAAAATGGAGATATAAATGCATTAGCAGATATGGGAATTCGAGCGGAATATTGAAGAAAATGAGAATGTGAGAAATCATCAAAACTTGAATACGAATTATTTTCAAAATTTAAATTTTCGTCAGAATTGGGGAAAACTTTGTTATGATTTTGATCCATTTGAAGGAATAATATTTTTTAAATAATTGATTAAAACCAACAATAAAATGTATTATTAGTAGCAAAATGTGAAGAACATTCATGAATTGAGAGAGGAGAGATTTTTTTTTGAAACAAATAGTAAGACCCTTCTCATTAAGATATAGAAATGTTTTACAATTTTGGTGATAAACTAGTACTATTACTAGTCTATCTTCTATTACAAATGATGCACTAATGAACTATTGAAAAACCATATCTAAAATGAGAAAAACCTATCTATCACAAGGTGGGATGAATGAAACTCCCACATTGATGGCTCACACAGTTTGAGTGGGGTGGCCTCCCACTTGAGCTCCACACCAACATGGTGTATTAGAGCATGATCCATGCCAACCTGACATATAGAGACTTAAAGACCATCATTTATTAGTGGGGAGAACTTCTCCGAGCTGCGCCTGGTCAATCAAACACAACGCCCTGATTGCCTTAGCGGCTAACTACACTACTACAGAGCTAAAATCGAGGTAAAGGTGCACCAGATCTGATCTACCGGAGATAAAACAGCCCAACTGAAAGAAAAAATATAAACCAGCATAATTTCATAACCAGATTTACCATTTTGATTTTCGTTGGCACTAGGCTAAGTCGTGCGCCTTCTCCATCGATGTCCTTCACCTCCTGCGGCTATGCTCCACCACCTTCCCCAACCCCCCACACCCGCGGTCGTACTCCGGCTCCACTGGCCATGCGCCCCGCTAAAGAGAAAACGTCGAACTGGATTCCGTCAACTCCGTGTGAAGGCCACTGTCTTTTTCGTGCAACAAAGAACGGCCACCGCCTTCTCTTCCAGGAAAGCGAGCGAGCTCCGTCTTCTGGTCAATATTTTTCGGGAAGTGTTAGGTTCCTTCTCCATCGCCGGGTATGTCTTTTTCGCTGATTGTTTTCCGACTTTCGATGTGGTTGGTTAATCTTCCCTTCACTGACCAATTTCAGTTCTAAAGCTAGAAACTACATTTAGGACAGGAAAATAAAACTACAACTAGGGTGGGGGCTGCTGGAAACCAGATCTGGTGGCGGAGGCAGCCCCAAGCTAGGATTTTGGTTTGCCTTCTTGGGGAAGATGTGTTTTTGGAGAGGAGATGATAAGCTCCAGAGGAATTCTTACAATATACTTTTTTTTAAGCTCCAGAGGAATTCTTACAATATAGTTTTTTTAAATAAAAAAAGTAGAATTGGAGAGGGCAAAAAAAGTTGTTTAAAGATCCAATGTATGACACATAATTTTAAAAAAAATCAAAACAGAGACTCGAGAACTACAAACCTTTAATGTTAGCAGCAATGAAGCTCATTGGTCGGAGAATCTAGATCTGCATCAAAATAGGACGACTGGTCAAGGAGTTCTTTCTTTTTGGAGGGTAAATAAATCAGAGTTGGATGCAAATGGTGTAAACTTTCAAACTGGAATTAAGTAGGGAAGACACATTTAGAGATTGCGCCCTCCAACATGATTTTTTAAAAACTTTCTGCAAAGATTTTTGGCTCCCCTAATAAATTTAATTCATTTTAAAAAAAGTTTCTAATTCAATATTTTTTTCTTTATTTGTATTAATTATTTCTGCAAAAAAATTAAAAAGTAAGTATTAAATATTTTAATATAAATATATTTTTATTATAAAATCATTAATTTATTATTTTATATTATAAGTAAAAATGATATTATTTTATATAAATATATAATTGAATTATACTTTATAAATATATTTTTTAAAATATAATATTTGATTTGTTATTTGTATAAAAATAGTACTCCCTCCGTTTCTTTAACAATGACACCTCATTTTGAGTGTTAGAATTTAGGAGATGGTAAATGAGTGGATGAAATTGAATTGAAAGAAGAAAAATTAAAATGAGTGGATGTAAAAACCTTAAACTTGCCATAACTAGCATGTGTCATTGTTAAAGAAACATCTAAAATTAGAATGTGTGTCATTGTTAAAGAAACGAAGGGATTATTTAGTAACGAAATTTTGTCCCTAAATACCACAAAGAATATTTTTGTCATGAAAATCGACATGAATTGGGATTAGCATTTTGATGAAGTTTATTTTCATCATTTAAGGATGAAAATTTAGGAGATTGACGGTAATGATGACGAAATTTCACTTTCCTCAATAAAGCTCATATAGCTTACGAAAGGATAAATAATTTTGTCAATATAATGTATTCAGTGACGATTTGACAGAGAAAAAGATTTTTAGTCACTAAACCCTGTTTTTGTTGCTATGCATCTTCAATGAGTCAAAATTGATCAGTTTAATTTATAAATTTTAATATATAAGTGATGTATTATATTTATTATAGCGTGCAATTTCAAAACAAGAGAAAGTCACTAGACCCATTAACGATTAAATCAACCATATAAAAATTTCATTTAAATAATTTTTACGGTGAAATCATAATTATTCATACCCTGCAATACATTTTAAAAACTTTTCAGAACTATAGAAATTTCGTTGTAATAAATAAAAACAAACATCAAATTAGGCCGTTAGTTACATCAGTTATACAATACTAGTCCCGTCTAATGACTGATCGGTCCAAAACAAGACGTTGTGTCAAACAATAACTTTTTCATAAATTTTAAATTATTATATGCATAGCCCTGCATGTATATATTGGTCCTTGCAGACCATGACACATAATGTATATTAATTAACAACTAACAAGCAATGTACACCATTAAAGACAATGACTAAGTGTACTTAAATTGTCGGATTCCATCATGAAGAGATGAGAGTGCTGGACTAAATCAGTGCAACTTGGAAGCATTTATTTGGTATTGGCTAAATCAATGCGACGATAATATAGTTTCGTTTGATTAGTTGTGAATAACACTTAGGAAAGTGGACTCGTTGCATGGTAAAACAATACCATTCTGGTTCTGAAATCCATACATTTCTGCAGATTCTCGTAGCAGTTGTTGGAAAGAACGTCTCTTCAAACAAGAAATGGACACAGCATATCTCTTCAGATCCGGACCAACGTATACCACAAAGTGCCCCTTCGGAGTCGATCTTGCTTCCCCGTCGCCGCCTCGATTCTTCCACATTTTCCCAGATTGCACGAATGATATATGCTGGTTTTCTTGGATGAGGATGAACTGATCGATGAAGCTTTGTTCTGATGGCTTGCTCTTATATAGTACACTGATCGATACTGAATGATTAGAAGGAGACACGAGTTGAGTTTGTTGACAACGTGGGAGAGATAATTTAAGGGTGTTGGGTAGATTTTGACCCTTTTGTAAGAGCATGGAGAAGTTGATCGCATGCACATGGCATCAATAAATATTCTGCACTCTCTTCATCATCAAGGCTGATATATTTTCTGCCGACCTTTTAAACTTGATGAATTATGTGTGGATCACATGTTAAATTGATCCCTTTCGAAATATGGGTTCGATCCCTTTCTGTCGACTCTGATGAATACAAGGATCGATCACCAGAGATTTGTTATTATATGACATGACTTGACATTGAGCGTACGGATGGAGCACAGTTTTCAGTGAACGTACTCAACAGTGTAGTTCTTGGATATATCGTGGGAGACCCCGTTCAGCCTGATAATGCCTCGTTGATGCCTCTTCGAGTGGCCGACTTAGTGTGATCGAAACAGTCTGTGAGGGCGGAGGAATTGCTGTCGGGATTTTACTCCGACACTCAAGTTAGTCAGATTCGAGAATGTGTATTAAATCTAAAGCAGTGAACGTTGAGTTGTGTATTTGACTAGGGTCAGTCAAGTATACAATTTATAACCGACAATCAAGTTATATTTGACAGGTCCCAATCGAAGAATTCACCACTTTAATTAGATTTCATTTAACACGACAATTTAAAAGGGGAAGTAAGACCGACTAACGAATTATTTTAAATTGGGGTAAATCAAATACAAGAATTTCTTCGATTGTCATGTTAATGAGTTGTGCTATTTTAGATTGGGGGCAGTCAATCCAAGAATTCCTTTTAGATTGTGGCCAGTCAAATATAAGAATTTCTTCAATTGTCATCTTAATTTTCTAGTTCAAAATTTCCGCTCGGAATGTTGAAATACCTTAAACCGGCCAAGATCTTTAACCCCGATGAGGGATCCGCTCTTATACGATGCAATCGTAATTGTAATGCAGAGAGGGAGTAATCATTTGGTCATCTTCTGTAGAAGAAGACCACGCCTCACTTACATTTATGTTGATTTGGAATTTGCAGGTGGGTTGGTGGTCAGTGTGTCCATGCGGTCTCATCTGGCTGCTGTGTGAAATTAATTGTGTTGCTCCTGCCTGCGCAATCATGTATCTATTGCGATTAATCGGTTTCGGTTTTTATTAATTTATAAAATTTTATAAGAAATCGAGTAATCGATTAATAATGTTATTGATTTTATCGATTTGGTTAGTATGAGTTTCGTACAATGTATCGGTTATTACCGATTACCATATATATCGTTCATTTAAAACTTAAAATACAAATCCATATTAATATTGATTATTAGTTAGAGCCGCAAAACTCAGAAGAAATTTAGGAATTGGATAATTATGTTGCGTGGGAGTTGAATAATTTTTTGAATTTATACTAAAATTGTATCCCGTCGATAATTATTAGTGTTGGACACAATTATATGATACACCGACCTTTGTTTGCATAAATAATTATTTAAAGATATACTGGCTAATAATATAGAGTTTAAAGAATAAGTTAATTTGGGTTAGTAATTTAAAATTTTTCTATTTGGTTTCTGATCAAGACCCAAAGTTTAATCAATTAATTTTTGGGTTGTAATTAATTAATGTGATATAAAATCTCTTACCGATTATCCGGTTAGACCCTTTACCAAATAAAAAAATTGATAAAAATTGATTAACCGACATAACTATAATAATCAATATTAATCCAGTAACAGTAACCGATATTAACTGATAAACCAAAATAAATACCGCTTTAATTTTGACCGAATTTCGATTTTTCAATTTTTTCCGCCCTCACTCCCTCTCTTTGTCACATATATCATCCGTCTAATCCGACCAACATTCTCATTTTTAAGTTTTAACTCATCATATTAGTGTCTTAATAACAAAATCGATCTTATTCTCCAAAGTTTATATGCATTTCAATTTTATTCAATTAATTTCATTTCATTACAAATTTAATTTGATGAAATTTAAATTTGTTTAGTCATATTATTACTATTTCTTAACACACTTATTTTAATTCAGTTCAATTCAATTATGTTAAGTGCAAATCAGTTCAGATATTTTCAGTTCAGATATTCTATAGATAACAAAGCCCAACTATACTTACTAAATCGAATGAGACTAAGTGTTAGGAAATTTAATTTTTCCTATACTTATGAAATAATTATAGTACCTTCTAACTTAAATGTTATATTATTTTTATTTAATATTATATATTTATAAATTACATGTAGTGAGACGTGTTTAATGTGAAAAATACAAGAAATACAGTATGAAAATTCAATTTTTATACGGTGACCCGAGAGTCAAACGGGTTATTTATTTTTAAACTCGAATGAGTTTGGGTCGAATGGATAACGGGGCCTCTTACTTACTTAATTTCTCTCTCTCTCTCTCTTACTTTCCCTCTCTTACTTTTCCTTCACTCCCGTTAACGTTCTCTTTTTACTGGATTTTCTATCTTCTCCGGCCTTGGCCAAACCGCCGCCGATAGCTAGCGGTGGCAACGAATCATTTTTGCAAATCCTTATCTCACGCCCAACACCCCTTGCTCCAAAACTACCTTCAAACACAAACCTAAGTCCGATTACAGAGCATAAAGGAGATCTTGCCTGCATTTACTCTACTCAAGATGTCCAGAAGTTGTCACAACTAGGGGTGAGATCGAGTCGAGCCGAGCCCGATCACCCCTAGGCTCGAGCTCGGCTCGAAAAAAAATGACTCTGTTCGTGCTCGGCTCGAGATCGACTCGAGCCTAATTTTTGGGTTCGAAC
>JAULKM010000008.1:19093525-19104033 GCA_032355605.1 Rubia tinctorum
TTTACATGATATTAACATACGTAGCAAAAGTTATTAATGGTCAAACATGCCTTGAGAAAAAAGGTAAAAAAAGTGTGTCAAACTCTTTTGAACGGAGGGAGTAGCATTGATTGATGTAATCGTAAATAAAATATTTACCGTAGCTCAAATTAGGGCGGCGTCGGGTGGGATGAGGAGTGCGGCGACGAGCGGAAATTCAAAATTCGGTGACGAAGGAGTGGTGGTTGTGATTATGGAGATGAAGAAAAAGAAGAACCATGGGGATATTTTTGTCATTAGATTTTTAGTTTTAAAACTAGGGATATTTTAGTCTTTTTACATTTGGTCAATGCCGCAAAATACCGAATCAATGTCGGAATAGTAACAAAATGTTATATCGGCACATTTGATACAAAAGTTAGGGTTATGATTCCACTTTCAAATTATACATGGTTATATTGGCACTTTAAAAATAATAATATGGTTATATTTGTATTTTACCCTATTTATATTTATATTGTAATCACAATAACACATAAAATAATGCACAATAACACATAAAATAATGCACATTCCTATAATATAGGATACACAAAATATCCCCACACCGTACTCATGATACGCCACTTGAAAATTATAATATTTTTAATAGGAAGATAAAATATTTAAATTATAATTATAATTATAGTGCTTGAATAAAAAAAGACATCGTGGCTCCACAAATTAAAGAAATACCATGGCAACACCGCAGTACTGAAACATTACCTTGTCTGGACTTCAACCTTATTGTACAAATAAAATGAAATTGTATGACAGGCGTTGTGTATGTAACAACAAAATAATACACGATGAGTCCATCTCCAGGTTATTGAAATCATCATCATTGTTCTTCCTTCACATTCAGGCTGAAGTCGGGACAGGACGTACTGAACAAAACTGGCCGACCGTATATCCGGTCGGGAAAGCGTTACGAGTAAAAACCGGCACAATTCAGGCAGGCAAACCAAAGAAGACATCGTTCTGACAACTACAAATGCCATCATGTATCACTTCTTCAAGAGCTTGTGGGAGAAAATTCTCTTAGAATATGGACTGTTGCGCGACATTGCCTTGTGAGATTCAATTGCATCAACCAATATGTTGTGAAGAGGGCCCTAATTGATTTCAGAATTCTCAGATAGCAAGAAAACACAGAAAACATTTGAATTATATCCACCATAGACATGTAACTTGGTACAGAGAATTTTCTTACCTCACAAACCTTGAGAGCGGTCTGGACAACATAGTTTGCATGTGGATCTTGAAGCAGATGTTCGAAATGGTTTGAAGCAAGCAGTTCGTGGATAATGTTCGAGCGCACATCGTTGTAACATGTCATCAGACATTTTTCAACTACATGGCTGCTGAACTTCTGAGTAGAGAGATGGACGTAGTTTCCCTCGAACTCAGAAACCAACTTGTTTGTGGCAGATGGCATTTTCAGCTCCAATATGAATTGAACAACATAATTCCTGTCACCAGCGCAAACATGAAACAATCAATGATCATAAACAGCAGTGACTCGAGATCCAATGCTGACATGAAACGGACAAGTCCTTCATTTCAACGTTATTAAACGACAAGTTTACCCGAATGCATCTTGAGCTAGTAGGAGGGCATTAGCAGAGATTTCAGCAATCAGTCTATCACGATGCGCTCCATCTGAATGAGTAATACATCTTTGCAGAACACAACAGCCGTGCTGATGAGTTGCGATGTCAACACAGTACTTTGCGGCAGCAAGGAAAATGAACTGCATACATCATACCATTATAATATCTAGTTAAGAGCTTGGATGCAAAGAGCATGACTACTCTGTAAACCAGAATAAAGGATTGCTCGAACTTGAAACATTGTGCAGTAAGGCTAATTCTTTAATCAATCAAATGATTATCAACTCTAGCCTAGAGTCTCTTGGGAAATCAAAACATAAACCCAAAAAACCCACCAACCAACTTAGCTAACTTAGGCATGATCTGTGAAAGAATACATTAATGCAGGAGTACCTTACTATCTTCGTTGCTGAGACATTGAAGGCATCTTTGTACAACATGGTTGCCATTTAAGTCCTTGATAAGATCGAGAAATCCAGGTTCAAGAGCGGTAATGACCAAAGAAATCTGCTGCCTAGAATTGAGTGTCTCGATCAATTTCTGAACCACGCGAGTGCTGAAACAGTCACAGTTTTCACATTAGTATTGAAAGAGGAAAACGCTACAAGAAAAAGGAGCGAAATTTACCCATGAGTGTTCAAAGAAATCCTGATGAGCTGTCCTGGATTTGCAGTGACCCTCAGTAGAATCTGCATTCTCTGATCTTCAGTGCACACTTCTAACAGTTTTTGCATAAGGTAGTTCCCGAATGGGTTCATCATTAGTTCAACCACATGATCAATGACCTCATTGAATATGATTCGAACATCTTGAGATGTTCCTTCATCAAACATTCTCTGCAAGAATCGACAGCCATGTTGATCCTTCGCTATGCAGTAGATATATCCTCGTGCTTCAGCTAATGAGTTACACTTTGGCGGCTGAGAAAATGAACTGCGCAATCTGAGACTGTGATCTCTGCTTTCTCCATTGATAAGTGATCGCTTTTCTTGACGAGCATTCACATGATCTGCTGCCCCATATGGGAAGCTCTTGTGGCTATGCCTAGGCCGATCAAATCCGCATTTCACGCCATAACTCAGATTTCTCTCTTCTGCTGATAGAGGCTGAAGATTTCTCTGAGCCAACTTACATGCATTTGCTATCTGCTGGTGATAGTGCATCACATTCTCCACAATATCAGGATTCCTGAGGTGAGTCATTTGAGGGACACTCCGCACATGAAAACCATCATTTTCCGCTTTGATCCTGTCTCCATTCTGCTTCACATAAGGCAAAGCCTCAGCTATAGAAGGCCTAGAGATATTAGAAACCGGAAACCCCATGTACTGATGGCCTGAAGGCTGCCTCCTGGCATTGAAAAAATCAGAATTTGCAGCATTAAACTGAGGAAACTGGGATGCTACCACATTCCTCAATCCATAACCAATGCCACTCTCGGAACCCACGTGATTTCCAGGAACAGCAAACTGATGTCTTCCGCTCACAGATGGATTATCAAAATCAAACCCGACAGCCCCATAACCACCGCGATCACAAAACAGAGCCGGGTTGAACATCCTACCCTGAGGCTCTTCAGTAATGAACATTCCACTCAAATCCCGAGGCAATCCAATTTCATCAATAACATCCTTGTTCAATATTGGAACGTGTGGATCAGTCCAGGTGCCACCTCCAGTGCGGCGCGAGTGAGGTTTAAGCTCTTTTATGGGAGGCGTGGTGGGGGATCCATGATCAGAGAAAGAATGGCCATGGCTAGAGAATAAGCTGGATGATGAGCCATCAGATTGCAGAGAAAAACCGCTAACCGGGGAATTATCTTGATCATGATGATCAGTACCACTACCTTGTCTCAGGCTGATATTGAAGGATACTTCAATCTCACCTAACAACGACTCGATTTCGTCATCACCTTTCATCTTTTTCTTACCTTTTCTGTATTCCTCAATCAGAGAGTACTCAGAGAATAGAGAAGCTAAAACAACAGCAGAAGCAGCAAGAATCAAGGATCAAGAATCAGAAAGCAAAAATTGAAAATCCCGCATTGGAAAGTGATCTAGGATTAAACAAGAAATAAAGTAAGGGAGCCCCAGAAGAGATTACCAGTTTTGATCATCCGGGTGGAGTGAAGAAAAGGAAAAGATTCATTGAAATGGCATTTCTTGAGTTTGAATTGTTTTTTGGGATTGCGGGGTTTTGTTTTTAGATGAGTTGGTGAAGCATGCAAAGATGAATGGGGTTTGGATAGAGTAACACGTAGAGTGAGTAGAGAATACACACAGTTGTTTCTGGTACATTTCTCACGCCATTAAAGCTGGAGAAAAGGAACAGACTCTTTCTTTTTCTCACACACTCACACACACACGGTGGAGTGTATCATATGACAGAATGAGTAGATATAGGAAATGGCACTTGATTATTTCAAAAACCACTTCACTCTTTCCTTACTCGCTAACCACGCTACATTAGGTCTGTGCCACATTATATAATCTAATAATAAGTTAATGTTATTTGCCAAATCCATCTCAGTAAAATTTTAAATTACTATTTTCTATCTTATTTTTAGTCTATGGTTTCTGTGTTATATATGTACATAAAATTTATTCAGTTCAGTGGAAAATCAACTCGAAAGAATAAATACTTATTCCTTTTCTTTTAATAGCGATATTATTTTTGTATCGATATTTTATATAAAGTGAAATGTTTAAAAAGAGTGATAAGATTTATGAGTAAACCTGAATAATTTATTTTTAATGTTAAGAAAATAAGTGTGACAGTTTGAAAAAATAACTTAAAATAAAAAAAAATCTAACATTTTTATAAAAACGATGAGGTATTTTCTTTCCAAAACAACCATTACTCTAATTTGTTGATGATCTCTCTAATCAATGATGAAATCAGACTAAAATGTATAGGTGAATGGTTATATGCGATTGGTTTTTTTTTATATAACAAAATGAGAGTACGATTTATAATGGGTGATTGTATTAGAGGGACCCCAAACATCATAAGATGTGAAAATGAAAGATTCTGAATGATTTTTGGTTCGATTTTAATACTAGATAAAGTAATCCCTCTGTTTCATTTGATGTAGCACACTTTTTTTGGTGTGAATTTGACACACTTTCTTTTTAAGACAATATTCCTTCAATTTCATCGACTCATTCTACTTTTCTCTTTCTAAATTCAATTTCATTCATCTAAATTTAAGTACGTAGAGTTATTGTGACACATCCAACAAAACGGAGGTATTATAGTATTTAGTAATAAAAGCTTCTAACTAAACCAAAAAAAAGGTAGGTTTCCTATAAAGTTTGATAAAAAGGAATGCTAATACTCCCATAAGATGATCAGATCGACAAATAAAATTGGGAGACTAACAGAAACTCTCTCCATTGGGTTGATAAGTACAATTAGACGTACACATTTTTTATTTGACGTGGGGGTTTAAAAACTGGACATGTGGTGCCGTAGGATTGATTTGTATTATGTAGTGAGTGCTTAGTGCTGGTATGGTTCCTTCCCTGAAAATGTGTACAAGTCAATGACTCAAAATAGATTTGCTAATTTGATCAGCGATTTCCATGAAACCTTTCGGAGCTTTAAAATTGAAGTTACAATCTAAGAGTTGAACTTTTAGCCATTAAACTGGCGTTAGACATGGGATTCAAAATAGCATGTCCTATTTTCTTTTAAAGCCGAAGCGGAGTTGAAAACTCTTGTTATGCACGCATGACTCGCACAACTTCACATAACTTCAGAAGAATCCGAACTAGTTGCAACACATTAAGCACTAATCTGTATGAAATAGTGAATGATAGAAATACCTGCTTCTAATCCTGATTTATTCAAAGATATAACAGTTTTTAAAGTTTTGGAACAAATTACTCTTATGGAAAACCAAGCATTTAAAGAGACATAATCATCCAAGAGAGTTGAAACAATCATATAGGAGTAGCTTTTGCTCTAAGGGGCTAAGATGGACTGATTCAAGTTTGACCCATCATTGCAAAATTTCACATGCCCTGAATGCCCTGTCGAAGGATATGAACAAGATGTAGTTTTGAGTACTACACTAGAGTTAGCATCGCCTTTCTTTGATTCCTAGCCGACGATAAACAAAACAAGATGGCAGAGATGCATTTGTACAGCCAGACAATATGCGAATTCCTTACACACTCTCCACCCGCCTCCACGTACTTCTCACCAATCACCCGGTAGCTGTCTCTCTCGATGATTTGCTCCAGCAACGTACTGGTAATCAGGCATCTTTTGATGCGAGAGGTAGATCTGGTTCATAGGTTCAGTTTTCAGGAAAACCCCGTGCTTCCAGGACCTCTCCCTTGAACATCTTGAACGTGAAGCTGAACGCGACCCCTGTACCGTCATGAACAGCCATGTATATCATAAGAAGCTTACAAGAAATCAACAGCCAACAAAACAATTAGCTTCCTTGGAACAGTTTCACAACACAAGAGTACTATCAAAGATCCACAGTTAAACAGCCAATTAGCTATCACAAGCAATACAAGAGTGCTATCAAAGTTCCGCCATAAATAACCACTCATATCGCCTGTGAGTAGGAAATTAACAAGTCCTGCATCATGCCTACCTATAATTAAGAGTTGGAGAAATCAGAACATTTTTTCAGTCGCTCTATACCATAACCACAATCACGACAAAAAGCGCATTCATGTTATGCTTACATGTTACATTCAAGAAGTGATATCAACGAACTTGAGCACTCCACGCGGTTCAAGCTATCATCTTCACACACAAGCATTTACTCAACTCACAAGGTAATTCTTCAACAAAATAAGGTAATTCTACATCATGTACTAGTATTCCAGCTATAATTCCATCAAGCATATATACAATTATCGAACAATCTTCTTCACATGCTTTCGCCCTAACATTTAACCGCACAACCACTCGAAACGTAACAACAAGCTCAGTACAATCATGTATGACTGAAACATATGTTTTCTAACAGCAAAACCAAAATTTGCACAAATCTTATGTAATACATTCACAACAAAGGATCATGTAGGGTTCGAACGATTTTGGATTCTAAATTAATCCAACAATACGGTCCCCGGAAAAGAACTTTACTCAAGAATCACATTCCAATTTTCTTGAGAAATGAAGATTTTATAGGAACATCTTGTAGACCCAAATGCCTCATTAAACCCATCACAACCAACAGAAAAAGGAAAGAGTATTAGTGCAAACCTGAGAAGAAGAAGACCAGACGCTGGTTTTCTAAGTAAGGTCTGTGCTTTTGCTTTTGGAGTAATGTCTGCCAGCCTTATTTCTTTATTTTCCATTAGTACCCATTTATTCCTTTTTTGGAGTATTATTTATCTATTCTATTTTTTAAAAATTTAAAGAGTAAAATGTCAGCATAACCCTGACTTTAGGTTGAAAGTATCAATATAACCATGTAAAATGAGAAAATATCAAAATAATTATAACTTTATGATATATGTGCCAATATAACTTTGGGAGTCGTTGACTTCAATTGTCAATGCCGGAATTGGTCGGATTTTAATGAAATGACAATTTCACCCTTGCTAAAAAAATAATAAAAATAATTGAAATTAAAATCTTTTCTTCTTCACCCTGTTGATCAGAGATCTCTCAAGTTATTGGTTGTGTCATTCACCGCCAATCTCAGCTTGGCACTATCGTTCATCAGAAGCTAACCTCCAAATTAGACCTAATCGATCACCGCCAACCTCTGTCGGGCTTCAGCACTTCTGCTGTGCTCGGTTCAAGAGGGATCGATTTTGGCGTTGCTTAATTCGACTTTGGGCGGGTTTGTGCAAAAAATGGGCAACAACGGGACTAGGTGGGGCTGGTCGGATCTAAGCTGGGGGCCAACGACAGGGCTGGGTGTGGCTAGGCGGATCTGGGCTAGGATGGCCAGGAATCATCGGGCGTTGATGAGGTGTGGCTAGGAGGGGAACGAGGGGAGGATGGGTGTGGAACGACGACGTTGATAAGGTGGGGCAACGGGGAGATGGGTGGTGGCCGACGGTACTGGGGTGATCGCTAATGGCGGGAGAGAGTGGTTGAGAGGATGACAGAGAGAGGGTGGTGCTGAGGTGGTGGTCGGTGGTGGACCGACGATGGGGAGATGGAGTGGTGGTCGATAGTGGGGGGGTGGTCGCCAGTGGCAAGAGAGGGGTGGATGGTGGTGGTGGCTGGCAAAAAGAGTGGCGGTGGCTGGTGGGGGTGGTGGTGGTGGTGGCAACAAAAGTGGTGGTGGGCTGGGAAAGAAATTAAACTAAAATAACCAAGGGCATTTTTGTCATTTTGGGTTTGGTCAATGGCCCAATTGGTCAGTTAATGCTGGAATGTGGCCTGAAGATTTCCGGAATATACTGGAAATTGGTTAATTTAGCACTTTTTGGGTTTACAGGGTTATATTGGCACCTTCAAACTAAATTTGGGGTTATAAAAGTATTTAATCCATTTTATCTCCCAATAAATTAGAAAAACATGCCTTGTATTTATACTTTATAAATACAAAATGTATTAAAAATTAAAATAAAATAAAATGAATTTTAAATTTTAAATTTTAAAAAAATATGATTTATTAGTGGTGGTGAGAAGGCGGTCACGGACGGTGGAAGGTGGTGGCCGACCACTTTCTGGCGGTGGTCCAATGATTTTTCGGTGACCTGGTTAAACTCCGGTGAAGTTCCGGTGTTTTCCCGTCTAAACTCTTGCGAAGTTCCAGCGGACGATGGTTCTCATCGCATGGTTTTCATGCAAAAATTTGTACTTGTGGCTCTCATGACATGGTTCTCATCCAAAAATTTGTACTTGTGGCTCTCAGCTCATGGTTCTCATCTGGAAATTTGTACTTGTGGCTCTCATCACGTGGTTCTTATCCTAAAATTTATACTTATGGCCCTAATATATGGTTTCATAAAAAAATTTGTACTTGTGGCTCTCAGCGCATGGTTTTCATCCAAAAATTTGTACTTGTGGCTCTCATCGCATGGTTCTCATCCGAAATTTGTACTTCTGAATCTCATCGCATGGTTGACATCCAAAAAATTGTATTGGTGGCTCTCATCACATGACTCTAATTGCCTGGCTCTCATCGTATGGTTCACATCCGAAAATTTACACTTGTGGCTTTCATCGCATGACTCTCATCCGATGTCTCACATTTGATTTTTTCCCTCGTGGCTCGCATTTGGATCGATGAGAACCACATATGAGAGCCACATATGAGAGCCACATATGAGAACCACCATCCGCCGAAATTTCGGTGGTCGGAGTTTGGCCGGAATCTTATCAGAAATTGGTCAGACCACCACCAGAAAATCGCCCACTACCACCTGCCGGTGGCGGTAGCCGTTACCATGCCACTAATAATAATTCATGTTTTTTAAAATTTTAAATTAATTTTTTTTAAAGATTTTCATTTTCATTTGAAATTTTAATTTAATACATTTTATAATTATAAGATATATATACAGGGCGTAAAAAGTAAAATACATGGCGTGAAATAGAAATCCTAAATTAATATCCCCTTTGTTGACACAAATGGTAGTTCATGGATAGGATGGTCATTTGGCATGATATTTTAAAAGTCAATCGTCTCAGATTCAACGGCTGTCATCACCTCCACGTTGACAACCCAAAACGACGACGTTTTTCAGCTGCTCTCTCCTGCATTTTTCTAAGAAAACCCTGCTTTTGTCTATGGGAGAAAATAGAAGAGGGTTGCTATTTGCAGCCCCAATGTTGCTCCTTGCAGCCCCATTTTCAATGTTAAATGTCCAAGTCACCCCTTGTAATTGTTTTAAGAGTTAATGTTTGGCCTCCAATTTTTTTGGAAATTAACCATCTGGTCCTTGATTTTAGGTTCAGAAAGGGACTTTTCTTCTCCCTTTTCTCTGTTTTCCAGATCTGGAATTTTCTCCAGTGGCCACCGTCTTCTCCCAGTCGCCGTTTCTCGTCTTCTTCTCCCAGTCGTCTATCGCCGTCTGCTCTTAGTGGTCGTTGTTTCTTGCCGTCTTCTCCGCCGGTTCAATTTGGTCGAGTTTCTGCCCCAATCTCCGCCGTGCGTCCGCCATCACCGCCCCCGCTTCTCCGCCTCGTTCTCCTGGCCGTGCGAAGCCATCACCGGCGTGCGAAACCATCACCGCGTCTGCCAAGAGAAGGTCCGACCCGGGAAGCCAAATTCTCTCTCGCTGAAACCCTCCGCCCTTCCCTTTCCGTCGACGAGCGGAGGAGACGTGCTCTGCTTCCTCACCTCTCACCGCGAGTGCAACCGCAACCACAATGCCACCTCCATCGTCTGTAAGCCCTGGTACCGCGTGAAGGCCCTCAACATGGAAATCTGCCGCCGGTGAATCAGAACGGAGAGCGACCGATTGACTCGACTCACTGCGACGACCGGCTTAACAACCGATTGAAGACAAACGGTAAACTCTTACTCAACCGATTGACTCACTACTTACCTTTCTCCTTTTCGTTTCGGCCATTACTTCTTTTAAGGAACAGGTTGAATCACTACAAGGATTAGATGCATCTGCAAATCCGAATTACGCTGTCTTATTGTGTAGTTTCAAATTAGGTATTGATGAGTTTTTTTCCGCTGTAGTTTTGAATTACGCTGTCTTATTGTGTTTAATTTCATTCAAATTGTTTAGTCTCAACGCGTGATGTAGTCTCAACGCTTTTAATCCTGGTTGAGTGCATACTAGGGGTGTTCAAATTGTCCGACCCGACCCGTTTTGACCCGACCCATATGGGTCGGGTCGGGTCAATGACCCCGTTTGGGTCGATATGGGTCGGGTCAAAATGGGCCGGGTCGGATTTTGACCCAAATCGACCCGTTTTGACCCATTTGCA
>JAULKM010000008.1:19104133-19123340 GCA_032355605.1 Rubia tinctorum
GATTATTCTCAAAGCACATTATGCTAGTCCAGTTGTCATGGAAGAAGGGATTGTTGAAGCCGGAAACGAGAGCCAGAAGCGCATCCCTTTCCTCTCCATGGAAGTCATTTTGAGATGCGCCACGTTGATACAGAAGAAGCAAGTGTATGATCAAGAAGATGGAAAACCTTTTACTGACCATCATCTTGCAATTGAATGTAAAAGTGAAAACCATGAACTTGGTTTAGTGTACAAATAGAAATGAGGGTTGTTGAAAGTTTAGCTGGGAATATTAGGACAGCTAACTTACAAGCTTCATTGTTGAGAAGAAAACAAGGTGGACAACAAAATTCACAGATGTTGGTTTGGAATTAACTATGATCTGAGATTCCGAGGTGGGATGTTAAGGAAACGGTTAATATTTTGTTTTGGGGAATCAGTTTGTGAATTTGTAAGTTCTTGTGTTTCATTTTCTTCATCCTGGTGTCACAGATGGTTTTGTTTGGCTGTTGCTGAATGTGAGCATTGATCAAAACGATAAGCTGAAAACAGTACTAGTATTATGTACTGTGAGTGTAAGAAAGACAACTGTGCTATTCCCTCGTCTCTCTGCTTCTGTCTTACCAAAAAAAATATCATTCTTAAAAAATCATTAAAATAGTAGAAAAATAATTTATGAACAAAAATTATTTTATTTTTTTACATTCAAAATTTTGCCAAAAATGAAAGTATGACAATAATATAGGAACGTCAAGTAAGGCAAGTAGAACACAAATATGAGAGAAATGGAGTAGGTGATATTCAAGCAAGTTTTTGACATCTCTTGGGGGCGAAAAATGAAAAGGCGCGGAAAGAAAGCGTGTCCAAGTACCAAAAGAATAATGATAATATATTAATTGGTGGGAAAATTTGGAATAAAGTGATAAAATAATCCTAACTTTTGGATGAAAGTGCAAATATAACCTTGTAATTTGAGAAAGTGTTAATCTAATTTTGGATTTAGTTGACTTTTCAGTCAATGGTCATTTGACCGGAATCCGGTGAAATGACAATTTTTGCCATTGATTGTAAAAAAAAAACTGATAAACAAGTTTAGACTTATTTGCCATTCAATTATTTAATGTACCCTTCATCTAAACCATTTCGCTTCCTCCTGAACCTTAACGACATAAACCTCAAGCACATTGGCGGTGGTAGGTATGAGATTGGGGACCAGACACACCAGTTGGGGGCGGCGGACCAGTCGGAATCCAAATCGTTGGTCGGAATCAGAGCAATACTCAGAGCAGAGGCAGAGTGCGTAATAAACTCCAATGCGCAGTTCTCAACGTCGGTGGGGCAATGCATCATCTTGTGCGCCGCGAAGCTCATCGTTGGGATTCTTCTTCAATCAGTGAGGTGGAGGAGGAGCGTCGTGGGGGGAGGAGAAGGGTTGCGGTGGGGCGATTGTTTGGTACGGCTGGACGGTTAACGTAGTCGTCGCGGTGGCGGTGCGGTTAACTTTGTTTCTGGTGGCGGCAAGAGCTGAGCAAATTGGTGGTGGGTGATGGAGGGGAAGGGGTGGCGGTGACGGGCACGTGCGACTGTTGTGGAGCTGCATGAATCATACGCGCTTATTAGTCGGCAAATACATGTTTCCGCCAAGGGTCGAGAACGATGGTAAACATCCTAGATTTTTCTTTCCTTTTGATAGGTTTCTACTCTTTAGTACTATATTTGGGAATCAGGAAATTATTTTGATGCAGGGTTCAAAATCTTAATGAAATCTCTCTCATTCTACTAGTATTTGTTTGTGATGAGTGAGGATGAATAATAGTATTATTGGTGGGAAATCAGATTAGATTTCCAGTGGTAGTGAAGATGAGGGAGGTGGCGTGGTTAGGGTGGGGGAGGTGGAAGAAGGTGGCCGGGCTGGCGGATTAGGTATTTAATTTTCAGTTTTGGTTTAGAGGGTATTTTGATCATTTCAGCTTCTAGTCAATGTTGGAATGTCATGAGTCAACGCTGGGATTAAGAAGTTTTGCTATGTGGCACAAATATTTCAAAAGTTAGGGTTAGATCGTCATATATGATAACTAGTTAAGGTTAAATAGGCATTTTATGAAATTGCAGAGTTGTATTGACTGTTTCACCCTAAAGTCAAAATTATAAATGTATTTATCCCAAAAATTTATTAGGCACCTCAAACTATTCCAATTGAGGAAAAAAATAAATGGTCAGAAACTTCAACCTCATGATAAAATATTGTTTGGATTGTTTTAATTTTATAGTTAAGTGCTAAAATAACCCTATATTTTGATCGAAAGTGCCAATATAACTCTAACCGTGTACAATGAGAAAGTGCAATTCTAACCCTATTATTTTGTCGAAAGTGTCAATCTAACTCTCAAAACCTGAATTTAGCCGGAAACTAATAAAATGATCATTACACCCCTAATTTTAAAATATTAAAAAATGACAATTTTATCATTCTCTCCCAAAAACTCACCTGCTGGCAACTCCTTCTCCATTCACCAGTTGTTCTCCCTCTCTTCACCACTATCTCCATTCTCCACATCTCTCTCCCTCCCTTCACCACCACCCACAGGGGTCCATTGCGGCGGTGCACTCCGCCTCCGTCACACGTCGTGCTCGGAGCACGTGTTCTTTCAGCCCAGCCGATAAACCAAGACGAAGTAATTGAGGTGCGACGGAAGGTGGCTGGCGGAGCGGCAGTGAGACTTGGGGTTGGGGTCTAGGAATGGCGGTGGGGTTGGGGTCTAGGGTTTAGGAATGGCGGCGCGCGGTGGCTAGCTGAGCAGAGGAACGGTGGCGGGGTTTAGGTCCAGGGCTGGCATTAACAATAATTGCGAGTACTAACTGGAGATGGGGGCGGGACCCGACTCGAATTTTTCCCGGAAGAAATCCAAGCTTACCACGGCGGTGAGCCCTTTTGTTTCTAATTTCTTCCATAATATTACTCTTGAATTGGCCACCGTTCTGGTCCTTCTCGATGTCTTTCTCACCGGAGATGAAAGGAGAAACCAGTTGAATTTGTGTCAAGATGTTCGAAAGCTAGTGGGTCTTAATCGAAATCAGTGTTTGTTGGAAAAATTGTTTAATTGGATCTGGAGGATGAGATTCTTTAGTTCCATGGCTTGATTTGGAGGTGGAAGGAGGGCTTCATTTGGTGGTTGTGGTGTGCAGTGGGGGTGTGGGGCTGCGCTGGTGATTTAGGATGAAGAGGGACCATATTTTTCTTACTGCTAATGGATAATTTCGAAGCCGTAACCTTGTTTTGGGTCCTCATTTGTGGATTGACAAGGCAGTGAGAATGAACCTGCTTCCTTTTTGTATATTCTTATGCAGTTATGCACCAAATTTTGGGAAAAGTTTAAAACGATTTAGATCTCTGTTTTGATTTATTGGACAATTCATTTATAATGCCTAAACATATTTCAAAACCAGATAAAACATCATAAATTCCGGTGCAGGTTTTGGAGATGAATCTTAGCGTATTTGGGTCATTGAGTTTTTAGTTTTAACACTAGGGGTATTTTAGTCTTTTTAGTTTTGGTCATTGCCTGGAAATGTCAAGTCAATGCAAAATAGTGCGAAAAGGTTATATCGCCACATTTGCTGAAAAAATAGAGTTAGAATCGCACTATCAGATTTTATAGGGTTAGATTGGCACTTTCAAAAAATAATAGGGTTAGATTTGTATCTTACCCTAAATTTTAATTTGGTTCACATACTCCTCATATCTCTTTATAAGTGTCATGCTTCAACATTCATCAATTAGTAGATTCTGTTTAAATTGTAAAAAATCATAAATATGTAAATGTTGAAAAATTTCTACACTCACTGTTTTATACTCCCTTCGTCCCGCGAGTAGTAACATGTTTACTTTTTTACGATTTTCAACGGTCATGTTTGACCGCCAATATCTCTAACTACATACTCCCTCCATCCCAGATTAAGCTGCATACTTACTATTTGACAGTCAACACTTTCAAACTTTGACCACATATTAGAGTAGATATATAAATAATAATACTATCGTATGTGATATTGTTGGATTCGCCGTAATAAATAGTTTCTGAGTCTCAAATTTTTTAATTACTTTTATTATACGTAGTTAAACAAATTAACGGCAAAAATATTTCTTGAAAACCGTGAAAATGATTATGTGAAGTTTAGTTTGGGAGAGAGAGTATAATATTTTTGCATAAAAATTGATATTTAGAAAATAAATGTTAAAAATGAATCTAACAATATCTGAGATGATATTTTAATTATGAATATATTAATTGAAAAGTGCATAAATAACGCTATTAAATTTTAAAAGTGTAGATATAATCCAGTAAAAATTGAAACTGCGAAACTAACCCTAAATTTTTGAGCAATGGTGTATGTATACCCAAACTGTACTATTCCGGCGTTGACTAAAGGAATTCAAGCGTTGATTTAATCTAAATAGAAAAAATACTCCTAAATTTAAAACTAAAAATTTAATGACCATTGCACCTCTAGGCTCTACCATCGGTCAACTGTGGTCAATGTCGATCAACACCGGTCAATGGTGGTCAAGCCAGATTACCGCAGTCGGCTGATGGTGGCCAAGTTAGATCAGTACTTTTATCAATAAGACGAGGTTAGATTAGAACTTTAGTAAAACATGCAGGGTTAAATCAACACATATGTAAAAATCATAAGGTTAGTTAGTAATCAAAAAAAAAAAATTTGATGAGAGTCCACTTCTTATAAATATGCATTCATTACAACTTCATAATCTAAATCATAAATATATCCATAATTTATATTTCTTCGTTACGAAACTAAGAAACTGTTTTAAATACTTTCCGAAGGAAATTCAGAAATTTTGGTAAATAATTTCCTGACGAAATCCGGTAACTTTGTAATTAGTAATCGACACATATTGTTACTCGAATACTGCTAGGGACATAATCAATTTTTCGTTATGGAGATCGAATTTGTATGCTCCTCTCGTCCCAATTAAATTGGCATATTGTGACTTTTGGAAGTCAAACTGAGTCAAATTCGACCATTAAATTCTATTATTACATATGCAAGACTATTATCATGTTAAATATTTTTGGATTCATCATCGCATATATTTTTAAATTATTAATTTTTTTCTTCAAATTTTACACACATGAATAAAGATATTAATACTCACTCCAATCTTCTTATAATGACTTACTTTTTATTTTAGGATGCTCTTTTTATTTTGACTCCTTCTTCTTTTGGCAAATTCAACATTATTTCCATCCACTTAATAGATTTTTACTCTCCCAATACAACTTCCTCCAAAAAAAATTGTATGTTAAGGGATATAAATATACAAAATTTTCTACAACTTTCTCCACTCATTCCAACTTTTAAAAATCCTTGTGCCATTTATAAGAGGCCATATTTAGAGGACCATAAGGAGTAGTTGAAAATTGATTTTGTTGACTTTCAAAAATCAAAATGTTCCGATTTATCTGGGATAGGGGGAGTATTGAAAAATAATTAGAAATTAACATATATATATGTTATATACATAGTATTAGATAATGAAATTGTAATGAAAGTATATTTATAATGAGTGGACTCTTTTCAAATTTTTTTATGATAATGCTTATTTGACCCTATCTTTTTTTACATAAGTGTTAATTTAACACTTTATTTTTTTTACTAAAGTGCTGATCTAACCATGTTTTATTAATAAAAGTACTAATCTAATACGACCATCATCAACCGGCGACAACGGCGAGCGGCAGTCCGATGTTGACCAACGTTGACCGGCATTGACTAAAGTTGACCACCGTTGACCGCATTAACCGGTGGAAGGGTTTGAACACTTTTTTGGAAAGGTAATATCGTATTTTTCCATTTAAAAAAATCAAAGTTATAATGGTCTAAATAATTCCTGCCAGATTTTTGTTGTCATGGTTAGATTGACACTTTTGACCAAAATATAGGGTTAGATTTGCACTTTCAGATATTACAAGGTTGTATTGGCACATTCAACCGAAACATAGGGTTAAAAATACAAAAAAAAAATTCTAATTTTTATTAAGGGTTAAAGTTTATAAAGTTTGACTAACTGAAAGTAAACATGTAAAAACTCGTGGTACGGTCTATTTTATATAATTTTTTCCATAGCTTAATATGTTGAAATTATAAAAATATTTATAAATAATTAAAAAAGAAAATGTAAGATACTTCTAAATAAAAGGAGGAAGTATGTTTTTTTAAAATTATTTAAAGGAAATCAAAGATTCTTTGAAAATGTCGTGCAGCCATTGTAATAAGTAATAAAGAACATTCAACAAACTTAGAATTCATAAATCATAACCAACCATTCTACCGTCAATATTATTATGGATTAAAAGATGAGTTAAGTTCAAAAGTGCAATGTAAAATTTAAAAGTGCAATTTTAATTCTATTATTTGTTTGAAAGTGCTAATCTAACCACGAAGATCGTATTTTGGCCAAAAATACATGAGATGACGATTATTACCCTCTATTTAAAAAAAAAACACATAAAAGGATTAATATTAGAGGAAGCAAACCAAATAGAACTCAAGAAGTAACCCAGGAGCCTCTCTCAGGAGCCTCTCTCAGTTTCAGTATCCTTTCTCCAGTTTCTAATAGTAACCCTTTCTCCAGTTTCAAAAAGTTTTCCTGTCTCTTCCAAGAGAACTTAAACTGTAAACACCTCACCCCCCCAATTTCCGTCAAACAGATTCGTTAATTGGGCCAAACTTTTCATTTCTGTTCATTTCGCCGGAGTTCTGCTCTGGTGGTTTATTCTCATCGGGTGTGGAAACGGGCCTCCGTGGTATTGGCTTTTGGAGGAGAAAACAGAGGAGGTGTAGAAATGGTAAGCTCCGACCAATTTACACTCTCAATCGTCCTATTTTATGCGTAGTCGCGTTTAATCGCTTTGGATTTTGTTGATTTTGTTTCACTTTTGTCGAAGTTTTGATTGTTTCTAGGTTGTGGGTTGTGGGTGGCTTTTGTTGCTGGAGGCAGGGGAGAGAGCGAGCGGAGGGAAGAAGTGGCGGGTGGGGTTTAAGCGAGGCGGGGCGGGATGGGGCGGGGCGGGACGGGGCAGGGCGGGAACCTAGCAATGTGTGGGGGGGGAGGGGAGCGACAGTGGTGGGGGGAAAGCAGGCGAAGCGGTGGCAGGCGCTGATGTAGATTCAGTGGAACAGATACGGTGGAAATCCAGATCCTGGTGGTGGAAATCCATATTCCTACGGCGACGGAAGTGGCTGCGGAGCGACGAAGGTTGTGGTTATGGAGGTGAAGAAATAGAAGAACCTTAGGGCTAATTTTGTCATTAGATCTTTAGGTTTAATACTGGGGATATTTTAGTCTTTAGGTTTGGTTAATGTCAGAAAATACCAAGTCGGTGTTGGAATAATGCCAAAATGTTATATACATTTGATGAAAAAGTTAGAGTTATAATCACACTTTCAAATTATACAGAGTTATATTAACACTTTAAAAAAATAATAGGGTTATGTTTATATTTTACCCTTAAAAGATTCAATAAAAAGTGATATTTCCCTATGACATATTAACTTGATTCCGGTAAAAACAACTGACAAAATAATGATCAATTGATAACGAGTGTTTCAAGAATCAATATCATTGTACTAAATATAGATCTGCTACTCTTGTATCATTTTGATATAAAGTATGAACACGTGATTACATTTGATATAGAGTACGCTCATGATTTAACATATATGTAACTTTATACATAGGGTAAAATACATTTATTCCTCTAACTTTTTGGTGAAAGTGTCAGTATAATCCTACAAAATGAAAAAGTGTATCAAATTCTAACTTTTCGATGAATTGTGCAGTTATAACCTTTTGTGCCATTTTCGAAAATGACCGGGAAATTCCGGCGTTGACATCCCACAAATGACCAAAATACCCCTGATTAGTTTTCTTGAACAATTTGGACAATTTTATCCTCCTCAACATCACAATCTTACAAGAATAATAGGGTTATATAAACACTCATTTGGATTTATAGGGTTATTTCATCATTTGAATTTTATTTTTAGCGTTATTTCACCACTTAATTTTTATTTCTAAGATTATTTTAACATTTAAAAAATATATACGGTTGGATATGTAATTTTAAACATTACCGAACATTACAAAAACCGACTTTTAACTATGGTCGTATTCACTCCATTTCTCATCTCTATTTACCACCACCATCAGATTAAGAAAAAAAATGACGAATATACCATGAAAAATAGAAATCAATTTAAAGCCCCAACTGGAATTCATTGAAAGACATAATCATTAACAAGAGCATATAAAAATTCACTAATTAGAGTATCAGAATATCATTTATTACCATTTTCTTAGTCTAGTTTTATTTTATTTTGGTCCATGTTTTTTAGAAGTTTAACACTATACTCTTTTTCCCACTGAATTTTTTAGTGAGGTAATGTGATCATTTTAATTTATTTTATTATTATGAATAAGGTTCATAAACTCGTCCATGTTAGATTTGAAAGAGTTTAGTTTGGTAGCATCTTAATTTAGGGTTTAGAATATCCAATTCTGATTTAATTAGATTAGATATTCATTCAAACATTAAGCTTGAAGAATTCGGTTATTATTAAGATTTTGTTAGGTATGACATAAGTTATTCTAGTTTCTAAAAGGAATTACCAAATTATATTTTCCCTTTGTTTTGATGGTCGAACTCTATCGTTATAAATAGAGGGATGTCATCAAAGAATTTTACACATCTTATACATCATATATTCATAATTTGAGTTTATACCCTTTGCTTATTAAGCGTTAAACCGTTAGATTTGTTTCCATTATAAATTAGTGCTTAGAATCATTGGATTCTTTGTGTTAATTTGGTGCAACTAGTGCTTGGGTTTCAGAGGGATTCACCCCTTGTGTTGGTGAAGTTCATAAAGTTGTGCTCTTGACTAAACTTTGTATGTGTCTTCCTAATTTTTGGAGGGAAAACCTTCGTTAAGAGTGTTTCTCAAAATTCCGCAAGCAAGGTTTTTGTTAGGAGATTCATATCAATTGGTGTCAGCCCTAACCCCAGTCGCGCACCACCCAACCCCAACCCCAGCCCCAACTGCGCACCACCCAACTCCAACCCGCCACCACCAAACACTAGCCTACCACCACCCAGCCCCATTCGCGCACCACCCAGCCCCAACTCGCCACAACCTGATTCACCCCCACCTCGCACTAACCCCAACACCGATTTGTACCGATTCTCCCCATCCTCAGCCCCAATCCCAATCCCCGCCCTGACCCCCGCCTAACCACAATTACTAAATACTGAACCTAGAAACCCATAGACCTAGAAACCACAACCCCGAAGCCCAGAAACAACAACCCCTTCCCTACCCCGCCACTAATTCTTACCGATTCGCAGCTTAGAAGAAGAAGAGGGCAATGGAGAAAAAGAAGAAACAAATGAGAGACGAGGAGCAGCAAAGGGGATTTACTGGAAAAAGTTAGGTTTTATATTTATAAATGGGCAAGGGTAAAATAGTCCTTTCAACGGGTCCTCTCAATTTATATATTTTTTAACGCGAGTATCATGGTCATTTTATTGAATTTTGACCAATTTCATATTACCATAGTTAGATTGACACTTTCATCTATAACTTTTTTTAAAGAGACACTTCCGTCTATAACTTGGTGTTAGATTTGAACTTTCAAATTTTACAATGTTATAACACTTTAGACCAAAACATAGCACTCAACTCTATACCATTTAAGTACGTACGGTACCAGTTTTGAGTTCTAAAAAAACTGCAAACATGACTTTCTAAAAGCCGAGTACCACCACGTTTGCACTTCACTCTAAACCTTTAGATAAATAACACATGTAGATAATACAAAGTTTGGACATCTTCGTAGTAGTACACAACGATCAGCTCACACGAGATGCAGCTGGTTCGCTTGGGGCCGTCGGAACCTCTTCGTAAGTGCCCAATTCCGCATTATATGAAAACCTATAATGAAGATAACATTAGTCTCTAAGAAAACAGGAGTGAGTAATTAATATGTAAATAATTAAAGCACATCACACCATTGTCCTGAAGCTGCATAACAGTAAAGTCCGGAAGCAGGATCATAATAGTATCCCAGCCTACTACTATAGTAGTACCTGAAACAATGGATATATCACCATCAGGTCACTGCGCGTTGCATATCGGAAGTAATGAGAATGAAAAACATACCCGGATGAGTCATCATATACGTAATCATCCTGCTGATCTCCACCTGAAGATATAAATCAATCAACACAGAATCAGGAAATGATATGTAAACCAGCCTTGCATGAGCTGAAGATAGTCAATTAGTAGTGAGCTTACTCAATTGATCAATCCCGTTAGAGACAGGCACTTCAGTAGGCTTGTCATCATCTTCCCCAAACATATCGAAGTCTTCTGTCCTTGCCTTAGCTAACCTTTCATACCCCTCTATAATAAATTAAAATGAAAAGGAATGAGGATATGGTGACTGTTAATAACTCTAAACAAGATGAAACAAAAGAAATTCAGCACACCTGCTTCCCGCTGAAAAGTTTCTTGTTTTTCATCATATACATCTGAAAAAATAAAGCAACGCGTTATCTTTTGCTGCAGCATTAGGTCACTCAAAGGAAACTATGAGAGAAGGAAACTAAACTGTATTCTCCATTCTCCATGAGCCATAGTGCATCTTCAGTCAGCTGATCAAAAATCTGTTTGGTTTCTGCTGACATCTTGGCCTTTCTATCGCTAGAGTGTCCCTTCAACCTCTTCAAGGCCTGGAGAACCTGTATGTAGGACATGCCATCTATGAGACTGAAACAAAATTCACAATCCTAATAAGAACTACACATTTCATGATTTGGGAGAGGTCACAAAGTAGAACCACAAAAGTCAAAATATCAAATAAGAGTTAAAACCAACTTTTTGTATAAAAAATAAATCAAAGCACAGAGTGACTTAGAATAAACCTACGTAAATTAAAGAAAAAACACATACACAATGCAATACGTGGTCCAACACCCTATTGTAGACCAAACACAGCAAAATGATAAAAGTTTCTCATTATCGCATAAAGCCAATTCTTATTTACACACTTAGTATTTGGTTTAGGTAGGAAAGAATTAATATCAAATCATTTATCACAGCAAATTATCAACACCATGTTTAACAAAATATCATTCACAACTATTCGCAAGGCAATGCATCAAAAGTTTGGATGAGCAACAAAAATAAAGGCGTCCAATCCCCAACCCCAACATGCAACACACAACCAAAACTAAAACCGGGGCTTACAGTTTCCTCAGATTCAAGAGTGTCTGCAATGCGCCTCTTCATCTTCCCAATCTCATCCGATGAAAGTTCACCACGTTGAACTTCATGAATTGGTGTAGGAACCTCTCTAACTGCATAACTCTTATTTGCTTCAATCCCATCAAACCATGCATCCTGTATTGCATGATGCAAAGCCACATATAGTTAAATTTGCAGGAGCAAGAACTTTAAAGAAAGAATAACTAATCTTCAGCGGGGTGAAGCACCTTGATCTCATTTTCATTTATGTACTCCACATAGTTCCCTGATGCATCAAAATATCCTTCTTCTCTTTCTTTTGTCAGATTAAAAGGTTCTATCTGGATTCCATCATCTTCATATGTCTCTGCATCCTGAACAAAAGCAAAACTTCTTACATAACTATCATTTATGCCAATGATCTATGATTTTGAAGAAACAAAGACCTTAATAAGGCACACCTACAAATAGAAAGTCTTGAGTACACATAGGACAGATTTCTGTTCCCAAACTTTCTTCTTTTGCATCAGAAAATTACTTTTATCAATGCAAAAGAAAGGAAATTGCTAATCACAACTCATGTTAGAGACTTTCTTGAGAATCAACAAGAACCATCAATACAATTTACAATTTAACTAGTTCCTAGGGATAGTAAACTGAAATCATCCTCATTCCTGAAGCTTAATTTCAAACCCTTAACAAGTAAACTATCCACTTTAGTAGTCCAGAAAGAGTTCATTTATAGATTAACATTCTTTTGCAGCCATATCTTGTTTCTATCACCAAGACCAAGTAACTATACAGCAGCCAATTCACATTTTACAAACATTTCACCATACAATCCAACAAAAAAGGCCTAATAAAACAAAATCATATAATATATTAGAATAACATTATCAAAGATTCCACTGTGGCACTACATCATAATGACAACTTTCTTTTGTAAATATCTCTATTTGGAAAATATTGAAGAGCATCTGCAGATTATTACCTAAGTTACAGAAAAAAACTATTAAGTATGAAGCCAGACATATCAACTGCAAACAACACAAAAAAGAGGCATCATAAAATAAAGTTTAGAAATTCAATTTAAAATTTTAGAGATTTCCAGTTCTGTGACTCCTTCATCTCCCAAACAAGAAAAAAATTATGCAGTATCTATGCCAGAGACTTTGAAAATTGAAATCACTAGTAATCTCAAATCTTAAACAAAATAGTGCTTGGCAAAATGTTCAAAACCACAAAGAGGCTAAAATAAAGAATAACTAACAGCTCAAAGAAACATAAACACAATCAAGTGAGGAAACATGCTGCCTAAAATAAAATAGACCTCATATTCAGCTTCAGCTTTAGTTATATCAGGAAGCAATCCATTCCTTTCATCTTCAATAAGATCTTCAACAAGCTGACTACGGAGCTTTTTCCGCTCTTCAGCAGCTTGTTTAGAATTCACTGGAGGAACTGGACCTTCTTCACGCTCGTCATTCACGACAAAATCTCCAAGCCTCACTTTCTTTCCTTTCGGAAACCTCACCTTCTTCTGCCTAAAAGACACAATACTTCTAATTAGCGTTTACTCTTATAACAGTATGTTTTCAGAATTTCATCTATGTCTGTAAGCAAAACAAAAACAAAAACAAAACAAAACAAAAAGACCGAGAATTTGGCTCACACAGACCTAAAATTTTACTCAAGCAATTAAATTCATCAAACACAATGCATTACAAATGGTTCTAATACAAATTTGAAGAAAAACAGAGATAATGAAACACGCGCGTGGATTAGAATTATTGTGAGTAATGCGTGTGCAGGTTTTAAAAGATACGGAGGAAGGCAGAAGAGACTTACGGCGGTTGTTTGCCGGAGTCGAAATCGTCACCGGAAAATCCGCGCTTTCGCGACGATCCCTCCGCCATTGGTAGGGTTGCTGACTTCGCCGATTGAATGAATATAATAATAATTATTTCACAAAGTGGAGGGCGGTAATGGTAATGGTAATGGTAATGGTAATGGTAATGGTAATGGGAGTGTTTATCTTTTCTTTTCTTTTCTTTTCTTTTTCAGATAAGTGTATATAATCTATTTGATTCACTCATTCACATAAGAGTATATATAACATTTTAATATTATTAAAAGTGCAAATATAAATCTAGATGATTAGTGTATGTGCAAATTTATATTGAAAGTGCAAATATAATCTTAGATAGTTAGTGTGTGTGTGTGTAAATTTACCTTTTCCAACATATTTAGGTCAGGAATGGGTGAAAAGTCAATTTTACCCCTCTAGAATAAAAAACAAAATGATTTTACTATTTTGACTCCAAACTCCCTAATTCTAATTGCTTCTTCTTCTTTTTCCGCTCTCATCCTGCCGTTCTGCTTCTTCTTTTCAGCGTCACACATCCCACCGTTCTCCTTTTCTCCGCTCTTATCATGCCGTTCTACTTCTTCTTTTCACTGTCACCCATCCCCTTGTTTGCTTCTTCATTTCACCGCTCTCATCCGGCTGTCCTCTCCTTCTTAACCGTCTTCGGAGAAGTTGGGGTTTTGGTGGCGGGGAGTAACGACAGTATGAGTGCGAGAATAAAGTGTGGGCTGGGATTGGGGATGCTGGCGGCGGGTGGGCTATGATGGGTGGTGAGCTATGGTGGGCTAGGGTTTCGGGGCGGAGGGGGTGGTTTGGTGGTGGTGGTGTTCAGCAGCTGGGGGTAGTCTGGAGGGAGGCGGGCTAGGCTGGGATGGGCGGTGGTGGGTAGGATAGTGTATCGCGGCGGAGGGGTGGTTTAGTGGTGGTGTTTAGCGGCGGGAAATGTGGCCGAGCGACGGGTGGGCTAGGATAGGTGTAGGTGGTGGGTAAGCTAGGATGGGCGGTAGAGGAGTGGTTTGGTGGTGGTGGTGCTCAGCGGCTTGGAGGATAAGATTAGAGCTCCATTTCCCAGTCAGAGCGGCGGTGCTGGAGTGGCGGCAAAGGTAGTGAAGTAGTGGCGGTGGTGGCAGAAGGGCATTTTTGTCTTTCAAGTTTTGCATTAAGCTGAACGGACATTTTGGTCATTTACGGTCAGTCAATGGCCGGTCAATGTCGAAATATAGTTTCTAGGGTTATATTTGCACTTATATAAAGTAGTTAGGGTATTTTTGCACTAAAAATTATTTCGGGGCTATATGTGCACTTACTGAAGTATATATGGTTATAATTGTATATATCATTTTTTTTGGGCTGAAAGTGCTAATATAATCCTGTAAAATTGAAAAGTGCCAAAATATTTGTAACTTTATGAAATGTGTGCCAATATAACCCTGCGGGCGTTGACTTCGATTGCCAACGGGGATTTTTATTGGAAATAAAAGAAATGACCGTTTGTCCTTGGATTAAAATTTTAAAAATTAAAATTTTAAAAGACCATTCTAACCCTCCTTCTCTTCTTCCTTTTTTTTCATTCTTCTTCTTTCTTCAATAATTTTTCACCTGAACTATCATTACCATAGCCAAATCAAAAACCTAAACTGTCACATTCAAATTCCAGATTTGAAGAAGATCATATATGGTGTTGAGTTAGAATTAAGCATCAAGAGCGAGCTCCAGCAGATGAGCAATGCGACGACTATCGATAGGGGTGGGCGATGAAGGTCTGTATTGAGAGGGGTGGGCGACAAAGGGGATTCTGGTACAACGGGAATTCAGATGTCGGCGGTGATGAATGAAAGTTGCATTGGTGGGGTGGCTGTGGTGAATGATATCCGTAAGCGGTGAAGGTTTGGTGGCAGCGGGGTGAGGGTTTGGCAGAGGTGATGGTGGTGGTGGAGTGGATGTGGTTGGCGGCGGGAGAAGGTGGTCGATGGCTGATGGCTGAGGGGTGGTGGTGGAGGCGGTAGTAAGGAGGGTGACGGGTGGTGGTGGCTGGCGGTGGGAGAGGGTGGTAGGTGGTTGTGGCTAGTGGCGGGAGGTGGGTGTTGGGGGCAATAGGAGAATGGGAAAAAATAAGTTGAAATGACCGAGGGGAATTTTTTCTTTTCTGGTCCGGTCAATGTCCAAATAGGTGGGTCAATGCTAGAATATGAGTGGAAGGTGTTATATTGGCACAATTCATCATAAAGTTAGGGTTAGTTTGGCACTTTATGGTTTTACATGATTATATTGGTACTTTCATCCAAAAGGTAGGGTTAGAAAAATATTTAATCCCAATATAAATTCTTTGTTTTCGTGTGTAATGGGTCTGGTTTAGTGTCAAACCACTCTCTATAACTGAGAGGTCCAGGGTTCAAAACACACCACCATCAAGAATTGTGAATATTAGAGCAATTTTTTGATGGGGATTACCCATCGTCATTGGACCGTGTCGGTGGTCCATAATATAAAACATTTAATCCCAATATAAATTCTTTGTTTTCGTGTGTAATGGGTGTGGTTTAGTGTCAAGTCACACTCTCTATAACTGAGAGGTCCAGGGTTCAAAACACACCACCATCAAGAATTATGAATATTAGAGAAATTTCTTGATGGGGGTGGTCCCCACTGTGATTTCACAACATGCAGGTGGTCGATGATGGTGAGATCGTGGTGGTTCCGGTTTCGGTGGCAGCGGTTCGTTGGTGGTGCACCGTTTGTGTGTTCTCAGAAGGGCGTCCCTAGCTATCAAATTGATGGAGTTTCATGCTCCACAGAACTTCAACAGATTCAATGGTGGTGTCTCCTAGTTAGGTTCTAGATTAGAATGTTAATATGTAATTTGGTTATTTGTATGTAACATTTCAAAAAAATCTTTGTTTTCTATTTTCATTCATAGATCTATTGTCAACCAGGTTTTAAAAGTCATTGTGATTAATAATTATTAACTAATCATTTATTATTATTTTGAAGTTATTGATTTCAAGCACAATATAATAGATTTTTTTGTTTTCTATTTTCATTTAGATCTACAACTAACCGGGATATTGAAGTCACTTTGACCACTAATAAGTAGTAGGGCAATATACAAATATAACCCTATATACTTAAGTAAGTGCCAATATAACGTTTAGATAATTAAAACTACAAAACAACCCTAAGTGCCAATATAACCCTCTGATGGACAATCCGGTGTAAAAATGCCCTTCATCCCAAATAGTGAACTTGAGTGAACAATTATACCCTTACCCACCACTACTGCTCCACCGATCCTCCACCACAGCTCCGCCGCGAGCCACTAGCGCCCATCTCCTCTGTCAAAACCCAAATGCCATTGTCATCGCCTGCCTCCATCAAAACGACAAATGGCAAATGTCAGTGCCGCCTGTCGTCTGCCTCCGTCCGATAAATTCGAAGCCACCTGCATCCGTCTGATTGATTTGCCTCCACACTCCACCATCCACCACCGGACCGCCACGCACCACAATCAACCCACCACCGTCCCGTCAAAACCCCTCATCCTAACCCATTAAATCATTGTGAGCCACCACAGACTTAAGAAACCAGCAACCCACCTCCATCAAAACCCAAATCGCTCTCCTCCGTCAAAACCTAGCAGCCCGATTCGACGCTAGAGATGGTGTGTCATTCGGTTGATTCGACGTTGGAGATTGTGTGCTCTATTTCTTCTCTAGCTGTAAATGGGGTTCCGGTGTCGGTGAAGTGGCGACAACAAGGTGGTGACAAGGGGTGATGAGGAGAGGAGGGTTTTGATAAGGAAGGGCTGCACAGTTGAAATGGAGAAGAAGATGGGTTTAGGGTTATATTTGTACATTTATCTTTTTTGTTTTTTTAAATATTTTCAGAGGGACAAAATAAACTTTTCAACCAATTCCGGACTTAAACTGCCGGAATGGGTACATTTGCACTTACAGTTACTATCTAGGATTTTATTTGCACTTTCAATTATCAAAAGGTTATATTGACATTTCTGTGAATTAGTAGGGTTATAAAAGCACTTTTCTCTAAGTATTAATTAACCAATATATTTTTTCCTAGCACAATAAAATAGAAATTCTTTGTTTTCTATTTTCGTCCAGATCTGTTGTCAACCGGGGTATTGAAGTCATTTTGACCAATAAGTATTAACTAATCAAAATGTTTATATTTTTAAAGTGATTAAAAATAACTCATTCACAAAACAAACAATATATAGAAAAAGCAGTTACTTTAAAATTTATTCCATTCCATGAATCTACTCTATATCTAAAAGCTTGAGTTGTTTTGTTGGTAATAGGTTTAGGTACGGTGACCCGCTTTTTCGCCTTCAGTCTCCGTTCCTCCTGTATGCTTCACCTGCTTGCTTCCTTTCAATTGCACGGTCCTACAACCTGCTACCTCAGGTTGACAACCGATCGAAGGTAGGCGGTCACCTTCCCAGCTTTTTTCCTTTAACCTCCTTGTTCCAATCACGTCGTCCTTGCCCTGTGCATACCGCCTACACCGGTCACCTTTCCTCTGATTTTTTGGTCTAATTTTCCTTCGCCCTTTGCTGGTATAATTTTTGAGATTTGAGATAGTTCCCGCTTGCCCTTTCCGTTTCTTCCTTCTCAATTTCTGCTGTTTTTTATATATGGTGATTTTTAATTCATAGATTTATTCTACTTTATGTTTCCCTTTGACGTCTGCAGCTATTTGGATTTTTTATGTGTTAATTCCATCCTATCAGCCGCTTGGTTCATAGTAAATTAATTGTTTAAACTGAACATTAAGTTGAAAGTGCCATCAAATTATACAAACTTTAGTTGCAGTATTATTAATTAGTTGGACATACTGATAAAATATGGTTACATGTGAACAAGTTTGGAAACTTGAGAAGACAATATCATCCATGTACCGAAGCGCATTGACTGGTATACTTCAATCTTCCTCAGGTTAAAAAAGCACTTCAAGTTTACAACAGAAGAAATTCACCTAAATGGCCAACCTGCAGGTACTTCTCAAGTTTAAGATGTTTTTTTTACACAACATATTAATCACTTAAAGAGCTGCAATTTTTTTTTAAAATCATTTAGGTTTTTGCCTTCAAGCATGTTGCACAGTATATTAAGATTCTGGAATTTCTTCATTTTCTTACAGATCGAAACGTGTTATTCTATATTTTGGCTTTTATTTTTCAGTAAATTAATATGTAAATATATGAATGCATTGATATCCCAAGATGTAAGAATCTAAATCTAAGTGACATCTTTGAATTACTATTGAAGTTACGCTCGTCAATATTCTTCTCGTATCTTCTGAGTCAGAGGGATTAGGAGCTCTTTAAATTTGGGTTCGAAATGTTTTAACCTGTCTTAAATGAAGTCCTTGCTTGGATGGGGGCTTGTTGACCAAGTTTGGATGTTGTGTAGGGCTTGACCTGAAACTAGAAACAAAAGGGTGAGGACGCATTATGGTAATGCGTCATCAGGTGGGGTTTTAAATTTTTTTATCGTGGGTTTTCTTATCCAGAATTGGAAAAAAATGAAAAATGAGAGGACGCATTTACCCAAATTTTTTTTGCAATTTATTTATGCATGCCGAATTTTTTATTATGAAAAAGTGAAAAAAAAATTAAGAGGACGCATTATGGAAATGCGTCCTCTACCCGAATTTTTTTTGGAATTCAATTTTTATTTTATTTTTCTTTTTGTTTGTTTATTGTGGCCGCAAATTATTTTTTTTAGAAAAAATAGAAGACGAAATAGGGCACAAAAATTAAAAGATAATAATAATAATTGTTATATTTGTTAACCAAAATTTGATACGATCAACCAAATTTTTTTTGATTAGATCGACTAACGGTTAAACCAATTATGGAAAATTTTATTTTAATAAATTTTAATTACACAGCCCACGTTAACCATTAATCTAATCACTCCAGTCCGACCACTATCTAAAAAGTCGTTTAACTACATGAATTCAGATTTGATTTACATCAACTCAATTAATTACCAATAGAGGGTAGGATAT
>JAULKM010000008.1:19128139-19138907 GCA_032355605.1 Rubia tinctorum
CGAACATAGTAATTTTTTTCGAGCTCGAGCTCGAGCACACAACTACTCGATCTCGGCTCGGTTCGTTTACACCCCTAATTCATTTTGTCGGAGAAGATGAACAGAAAGAGAAGGGGGAATAAATAAAAAAAGAAAATAATTAGGTGATAAGAAATGAGGGTATAATAATTTTTTTTGCTTTTGAATTTCATTTTTTTCATAGGGGTAGTATTTTCTTTTTATCAAATTTCGGTCAAATTGTTCATTGATAAATTAGCCAACAAAGTCCAGATCCAATTGACACTTTCAAATTTTACAAGGTTATATTGACACTTTCCACCAAAACATAGGGTTAAAAACGCACTTTACTCTATGCTATATTTACTTAAATCCCATTTTTAAACAAAAAAACTGAACCTTTGTCCTCCTCATAGCAACAACAATGAAACAAGGTCATGGAAATTAGAGCCATTTCTATCCTTGCAACATGAAGATATATTGTAGATAAATGTGGCGGATGAATTCTAACAGGTCTTCAAGCAATGTTCACAAACCTTGTTGCTTATTTTTGGAGAATCAACCCAACCATGTCTCTTGCTTCCCTCCCTTAGTTTGCCATTAATTTTGGCGTTGCTTCCACCCTTCGTCGCCATCCACTTTTTCTTCAAATGCCCTTATCCCCCAGCTTAGCCAGCACCACAACCACTACTTCCTCTCACCACCACCTCCTGCCACCACCCCAGCCACCACTCATCCCTACCCCACCCCAACCACCCATCTCCGTCACCCACACTTTTTCTTCTTCGGCCACACCTCCAGTCTTTCACACCCACTCAAGACTCGGTTTTCGCTACTCGGGTCAAAAGACCCAGCAGTTGCCCCAGTGTAAACCCTACCATTCATACCAGTATTTCCTTAGCGGGTCAAACAACCCAACTACGTGACCTGTTTCCGTGTGAATCCTAGTTGCCTCCACTACCCGTCCTTTTCTTTTTCTTCCTTGCTTCTCTCCCCTACTTCACTATTAATTTTAGCGTTGCTCCCTCATTCGTTACCGTCCACCGACGTTAGGTAATCCTATATTGAACCCTAGTTTTTGGCGCCACCTCTTTCGCCCGTCGTTTTCTTCTTCTTCTTCTTCCTTCCTTCCTTCCTGCCCCCAGCTCGCCATTAATTCCATCGTCACCTTCCACAAAATCTCCTCTGTCGCCGTTGGGGTTTTGTATTGTTTTGGGTTCGAAAGGGATTTACTTAGTCAAACATTTCTATCAACTATAGGGCTTGAAGAACTTGGAGTCTCTGTCTCAGAGACAATGGTACTTCAGGAGTCTTCGAGTCTAGCGGCATGGAATGACGTCAACAATCGTGGTGAACAGTGGCGAACTTTATGAGAGGAAGAGAAAACGTACAGGAAAGATTGGGAATAAATGAAAATAAAATGGGGAAAATGGATTGTATAAAATAGAGAGGACAAATGTGTCTTTAATCTTTTTTCAATTTTTTTAAATGAGGGGTATAATCATCATTTACTACAAAATGGGCTACTCCAGCGTTGACAATCAGAATCAACATATCTCAGGGTTATTTTGGCACTTACTTCATAAAGTTAGGGTTATTTTGACACTTTCTGGTTTTATAGGGTTATATTGACATTTTCGGTCTAAAGTCATGGCTATTTTGACACTTTACTCTAAATAAAAACCGCAAAATAGGAAACAAATTAGGCAGAAGATACAGAGAAACTTGTCTTAGTTAGGGTAAGGCTGCATCCATTTGAAACTTCTCATTTAACAAAAGAATACTTTGGAATTAAAATTAGTTTTCATCTGTTTTCCATAACTTTCAGAATTGAAACCTGTTATAACAGTAGCACAAAAAGAGCGATTTCAAAATCATCCGGTTGCCATCAGCAGATGGAGTTAAGCGTTTATGGAGGTCATTCTAGTTACCTGATTGGAGAGTAGGCGTGCAACAATGACCAATGACGTCGCAACGGGAAGTTGGGCACCAGTGAGGGAATCTGAGGCAATTTATGATTCTAGGGAATTTGAATTGGAAAATACTCCCTCCGTCCCATTAGTTTTGGCCACTCTAGTTTAAAGTCAAATTTAATATATTTTGACCCTTAATATAAACTAATATATACATGATAAAAATATTATCTGAGATATTGTTAAATTCATCTTCACAATTTATCTAAATATAATTTTTATGCAGAATCAGTATATATAATTAGAGATATTGACAATCAAAGATGATCATTGAATACCGTGAAAAAATGGAGTGACCAATAGTTGTGGGACGAATGGAGCACACGAGATGCAAACGGCGAACTCCTCGTTTTACAAAAGAATACTTTAAAAATAAAAATAGATTAAATGCAATAGTTAATTGAAAAGGTGGAATATTTAGTAGTGTATATATATATATATATTTTGAGAGCAGGTGATGTGGCAATGTTTGGTAATGCCAAGTGTCTAAATTTTGTTAAGGGTGATGTGGCTAAGTGTGGAGGTGTCATTTAAGCAAGTGGTTACTCTTTTAGTACTCCTTCCGTCCCGGAATAAATGACACATTGAAATGTGGCTCAATATTTTATGCAAGATGAGGTGACAAAGAATAATTGTGAAAAAGTAAGAATATTTTGTTAAAGCAGTGAGCTAGCCATAAAGTTGTTGAAGTTAAAAAAGATATTGTAGGAATTTTATAGCAAATTCTTTACCAATTTGGATAAAAATGAAAGTGTGTCATTTTATGTGGGATGGACGAAAATAGAAAGTGTGACATTTATTCCGGGATGGAGGGAGTATATAGTAATAGATTAGTTTTCTTTGACGAAGGTGTGAATTTGTGAAATTTTAACGTTCTTTATCACTTTCGTGATGTGGTGTTCTGATGAAATTCGTCAAGGCACCTGTATATCAAGCCACCTGTAGGTAAATTTTATTGCTCTTTACTACTTTCAACTATTCGTTAAGCTATTTGGGCACCCGACCCAAACAATTTACATTTTAAATTTTAGAAAAAAATGCAAATACATGTTGTAATTTTCATTTGTTGTTTTATTGATATTTTAATTAATTAATGATTATATAGAGTAAATAAATAATTGGGTTATTTTACAGTATAATAAAAAATAAAAAATAATAAAATCAAGTCTCTTAAAAGACTACATAGGAATATTATTTTTTCAAGAAAAGTGAGATATTGGGACAAATACACTGTAATAAATAAGAAAAAGTTACTATATTAGCTGAATGATTGAATAAATACTTGGAGTTGGGTAAATTATATTGTTCCCCTAGGGTACGATTCAGTATTGTATATATTACATGCGTAATCAATAAAACTTTTATAAATATATGCCTAAATAATGTGATAAAGTATTTTAATTGTTTAATACGAAGTGCATTTAGTTATCGGGCATACATTGTGGTGTGTATCCCCTGTGTACGGTATACGAATTGACATGAAAGGGATAAGTTTGAGCTGAATCTTCTCCTCCCACTTGATCGAACAAATTTCTTCTCTCCCCATCCATCCCACAAATTCAACCCCATTTTCAAAATTCATCGTCCAAAATTCAATCCAATTGAGAATGCTCTAAGAGTGGGCCAGTCCGCCCGTTCCATCTCAATGTTTACAAAATAGAAAGTTCTTAAATTAAGAATTATGAGAAAATCTCCTGTTAGATCATCTCGTGGTTAGTCCAGAGATTAAAACATAAATAATATAAGGTGCTGAATAGATATGTGATATCTTTTACAATTATTTTATTTTCGAGATTAATTTTAAAAGGTTCACAAAATTATAAGGATCTCCGCAAAGAAAAAAATCATAAAACATTGGATTTTCTCGCCTTCTCATTTCTTTAAAAAAATTGGTATTTTTTAAATAATTTTTTGGGGTTAATTTTGAAAGATCTTCAAAACTCTAGGAACCTTTCCAAAAAATATTTATAAACATAATGAACACCCTCTCTCCATCCACCTCTAATTCCTCTACAAACAAACAAATGCCCTCAACACAATCTATATAATCCTCAATCCAAATCACACAAACGTCAACACGAAAAAACTACATAGTAGCCTTTTATATTCAAACATGAAAATTTAACTTTATTTATTTTACAAATAAATTCTACAGATATAATATTGAAAACTCAAAGGAAGTCATATAATCATTAACTTTAAAAAATAACATCAACGGAATGTCATTTAATGTTAATTTGTAAAGGTAAAATACAGTGGACTATACAAAATTTAAGTATGGGTCACCTGCCATGAGAAAACCTTTTTATATAAAAAAATCATCACCATCTAACATTAGACGATTTAAAATAAGAATTTGTGACAGGTTTACTGTTCCATTTCATCAATAAAAAAATCAAAATGCTCCATCCGTTCAAGTTTGAATTGCACAACTATTTTTTATACTATTCTCCGTCAAAATTTGACCGCATAATAGATATATGAGCAAAAATATTATCATATGAAATATTGTTTAATTCGTTGCAACAAATAGTTTCTAAATATCAACTTTTTATTTGTCGTTATTATATGTACACAAATGTATTAACGGTCAAACGGTTTTTTTGAAGCGTAATAATGATTGATATGCAATTTGAATTGGGACATGGGAGTAGAAATATTTTTCGTAAATCAGATTAGTGAGTTAATCCTACTACTATTAGTACACGGGGTAAAATAAAAGAGAAAATGCTAAAATAACCCTATCTTTTAACTGAAAATGTCAATATAACTCTACAATCTCAGAAAGTACCAATCTAACATTTGATTCCGTTGACTTTTTAGTCAACCAACCGATGGACGGATTTTTTTGGAAAAGACCATTTTGCCCTTGACTTAAAAAATAAGGAAGAGGAAACTCCTTTTCCCCATCGTCTTCCCCATTTCTTTCTCATTCCCATGTTTCTCCATTTTTCCTTTTTCATCTCTCACTCCCCCATTTCCCAGTTGTCTTCCTCGTTTTCATCTTCCCCCATTAGTCGGGGCACCAACCTCAGCGGAGGTAGGGAGTGATGGGGGTGCTGAATCGAGGGCCGCAGTGGGGGTGGTTGTGCGATGGTGGAGGACTGGAGCAGCGCTCACGGCGAAGGGGGGACATGAGTGGCGGACGGGAGGAGTAGCTGAGGAGGAGCGTGTGGAAGTCGGCGGAGAGATTCTACGGAGGTGGGGGTGGTGAATCGAGGGCGGCAGTGGGGTGATTGTGTGGTGGTAGAGGACTGGAGCGGTGCTCACGACGGACTGGAGGAGAGTTAGGGGGGAAAAGGGTTACAGAAAGAAGGAAGAGATAGGGATTGCCATCTCCAGTGTGAAAGAGAAAGTAGCGGCAGGAGGGAGTACGACGGTGGAGTAAGGCGACGACAACGTTAGGTTTAAAAGAAGAAAGATAGGTTGGTCATAAGGAATATTTTTGTTATTTCATTTTTTGTTCATGCTTAAATTTATTTGGTCAATGTTGGAATTAGAAAATTTGGCTATATCGGTACAAAATTTTCGAAAGCGAGGGTTAAATTGACACGTACAATAATTAGTTAGGTTGACACTTTGAACTAACTTTAGGATATAAAATGTATTTTGCGTAAAACAAAACCTTGTAAACAGCAAAGATGGAAGAAGTAGACATGATGGCGAAGGGAAAAGGGAACGAGGCATGGAGTTCCGCCATCTCAAATTTGTCGGAGATGGCTGCCAACCTGGATTCCCTCCACAATCTACTCGTTAAGAAAGCCCTATATGTCGACGAAGAAACCTTTGCTAAAGCCTCCATCAGCTCCGACCAAGCTCGAAAAATCAAGGCACTACTACTTCCTCTTCTCTCTCAGCATTTTGATTCCTTAATTTGATCAGGGTTTAATCCGACATCGTTGACTGAATCAATCACCTGATTATGATGATGAGGGATTTGTGGTGTATAATTGCTGCTGGAATTTTGATTGCTTTGTTTCTCAGTTCTTGTTGATTGCACTTGAGTTGTGAAGTTCTGTAGTTTTAGGCTGATCGGAATGAAAATAATCGAAGGGTGTGGAATAGTTTAGAAAGATTAAAGCTTGTTACTTTATGATTTTCCAGAAGCTATTATCTGGGCATAGTTTAGAACGTCTGTTCCAGTTTTATAGTCATATTTTTCTTTAAGGGAAAGAGTGCACCTTAGTAGGAGGAGGAGAGGATGCATAGTAAATAAGGCTGAATATGTGATAGCCTCTCATACTTGGAACTTGAAAATAGTGTGTTTCTTCCTAGTTTCGCTTATATGGATTCGACTATAAACAATGACGTATTTGATTTTTTCTTTTTTTGCATGTAACACAGCTTAACCATTTTGATTTCTGTCTGGTCTTGGTGTGATCAAATGTACTTCAATGAAGACGTTTTAAGTATTATCATTAAAACTCTGTTCCTCACAAGTGAATTTTGGGATTTGTATGCATTTGTTAAAATAGGTACTTTGTGTTTTTTTTTGAGTTTACTGTTTATTATTGGAATAAAACAATCTGGCATTGAATCCTAATGTTCCCTTGTCGTCTATGCTGTTTTTATGCAATATTCTGAGAAAGAGAGAGAGGATAGAAGTGATGATTCTGAAACCTGTTATCGAATGGCAGGTTCTTGAACATAGAGTGGAGACCTTGGAACGAGAATTAGATGCGGCGATATCTGCTGCAGCACGTGCACGTACTGAGAAAAGACAGGCTGAGTCATCCCAAAAGGCTGCTGAACTTCGTTCACTTGAGGTTACTAGAGAGCTTGAGAACACCACTAGTAAGCAATGACATTGAAATTATATTCACTGATATAATTCTTGAACGTAGGCCCTGAGACTCAAATAATGTTAAGATGATACGGGAGACCAGTGTGCCAAGACTTAACTGTGCATTGGAAGTGATAATGCCTTTTGTTTTGTTTTTTGTAATGATGATGTTTATCATGCTAGATAAAACCTTGCAGAATCCATATCCCTCCTTCTGCTTCCCCCTTTCCCTTGATGTGTACCCTACATCTACGAATGGAGTTCGTTGTCTTGTACAGAAGATGAGTTATGCTTCTCTTTGGGAGGTTCGGCCTTGTTGATGCTGTATGGCTGAGCAGAATTTCCATCTTAGGTTTGGCATCTTAGAGTTTCCCTAAGGAAACTCCTCACTGGCACGTGCATCTACTTTTGGTTCATGATGTGATAGATTCATCAATTTGTAGTTATTCATGTGGAAACTTTTTCCAAAGTTGATGTTACATTTGCTCATACTTGAACATGTTTCGAGAGTTAAGATAGGCAAGCATCAATCTACACTTGACCCTGGATGGGAATATCTAGTTTTTACATGCAGGAACCCGCTGAACCCGTTTTCTCCCCTATATGAGTAAATTGAATAGCCCTCCAAGAAGTACTGGTGTGTTTGCTAGTACTTCATTTCAAGCTGCCTCTGTACTCATAAAATCCTGCTTTCGTAGAACAATCTGTACTTACTATGTAATCCCTCCGTTCCATTGAAGGAGTCCTTACAAACAAGACTCTGCAAGTGAAACAAATGGAGTAAGATGTATTAGAGTCACTTTCCTTGCTAACTGTGCAAATAATGGCATCTATGGATACTTTCTTTGCTAAATGGGGATGATGAAATTCTTGCTCTTCAGTTGTAGGTTTTTCTTTCTTCAGATGCTGCTTCAACTGATATGATTCTCCATTTTGCAGAAGTGTTTGAACTGCACCTGGAAGAATTGCGTGCCAAGCAAGAAGAAATATCGAAGCGAGACCATGATATTAAACTGCTAGAAGCCATAATTCAGACGCTTGGAGGCCGAGACTCAAGCTCTTAAATGTCAGGCCTTCACATTACATGGTTCCTTTGCTTGTCAATATGGTACGATAATAGTAACTCATTTTTTCTTAGATTTTGTGGTCCAAATTCTGAGATCTTACATGATTCCCCGTGTGTATTTCTTCTCCTAAAATGCCTAAGCTTTCATGACCCTCTGAGATGAAAGTTTTCTGTACCATTCCATGAAAAGAAAAACTCACCGTAGTACACTATATAATTATTATATCAATTCAATTTTTCGTATAACATCCATGATTTATATTTTCTAAAAATTCCAATTATATGTATCAAAGATGCTAAAAGTAAACATGGTTTACATTGATTTTCAAAAGTTAAAATGATTTCCACACTGTCATCTGAATGTTAAAATTTAAACACGGTTGGTTGGTGAAAAGTGAAAACTGATCCACATTCTCATGTACTGTAATCAATTATGCTCTTCCTCAAATAAATCTCAACCACTCAGCAATTTGCTGCTCAATTTACTTTTCTGCACGTTGAATTTTCCTGTTTCGTTACATAGGGTCTGGACTCTGGGTCCAAATTATGTGATGAAATCGATCAAGAGCAACCATTAAGCCAGATGAGCTTGGGCAACTGTAATTTACTTGTACGTATTTTGAAAGGGAATGGCGGCAAACCCATCTTTTAAATCATAACGGAGGAATGTAATATTATTTGTATCTTCCTCTTCCCAGTCTTGTTCCGACACAAAGTAGATGTTGTTTCCTTGAAGGCAGCCTTCAGGTGGTAAGTATCAACAAAAATGGCGCCATCACCTCCAATGTTGTACACTTTTCGCTTAGATCCGCACCAAAGACTTGAAAATCCCTCACTCCCATTTCAAGGTGGAGTGCATCGACAAACAAGAGCCGATCACATGATCCCAACAGATGTTCAGAATTTCCGTTAAACACAGGTTCATCCATCAGCTCATACCCTGGTATGCATTCCTCGAACTGTAGGGACAAGGAATCTTGCAGTTGTGCACATTGTAGTAGTTGCTCGGTCAAAAAGTTCATAAATTACGTCACCCAGGTCATGCTTGCTAAAATGGTCTGCACCGATCTTGCAGTAGATGGAGTTATCACGAACGCAGTACAGTCAGCAGCATCAGGAGAACCAGATAAAAGGAAAGTGCTTATAAAATATTCTATTTCGCAGGAAACAACATGGGAGGAGATGTAAGATCATGGTCAGGTGCTCCGGAGGACGTTCTGGCTTTAATATTATCTAAACTTGATGCTGGGGACGCTGGTGATTTCTATCTTGTTTGTAAAGCGTGGAGTGAAGTTCCTCGGGTTGTGGTTGAAAGAGCCCTAAGTGATGAAGAGATATGCGCTTGTCCTTGTCTCATATTCCCAGACAATCGTTTCTTTCATCCTCTTTACAATACCTGGTTCCAGATGGACACTATTCCAGCACTGCCCCCAAGGACTTATTCTTGCACAAAACTTGGGTTGCCTATTATTGAGATTAAGGGATGATAATCCTTTCTTCTGTAATCCATTCACCAGTGAACGAATAGTTCCTCCTGGATGCGTCGCCATTTCACCTCCACCAACGTCCTCTGACTGCGAAATAACTGCATTTCTGTTGCACGGTGAAGATCAAATCCTTGTTTGTAGCATTTCTGTGTAACATTTACATACAAAAAGGGGCATTGTATAGTAGTAGATAACTACTGATTTGATTAATGGGGATACGGTTCTTGTTGTACCCCCGGTTGAAGTTGAAATACTCCATCGTTAACTTGTGAAAAAAAATTAACTTCAATAAAAAAACAAGGGTAATTCCACAATTACATGAACGTAAATCGAATGCCATCTTCATTAATACTTCAATATATTATTCAATATATCCAAAACATGACGAATTTTTATCTACACCAAGGACATTGATAATTTGGCACTGCTTTTAAAAACATAATAATAATTACCTACCCTTCCACCCGCTCTATCCCTTTGCAGTGAAATTAAAGAAGACGCAAATCCCTGTCGAAGGGTCCGTACAAATTCATTTGTACAATCGTCAAGTATACACAGGCAGTTTTTATCATTTCAGTCACGCTGTCTAAGTCGCAAAAACTTCAACAATGGCTGCTTCGCGGGAGAGGTGGCATGGATGCTTAAACTTTGGAGTTCAACTATTGAAAACTTGCAAAATCAGGCGGGGCACAGTACCAAAACTCAGAATATGGCTGATGCAGGCCTACAAAAATATACTATGCACGTTTCTTCATCTTCATGCTCCCTCCAATAGTCCAATAGCAATAGCATACAGGAAGAACAGCTCTTAACCAACTATCTTGGCTGAAAGGTAAGGCAACATGAATGCAGGGAAAACTCAACTTTTCTGCACTGAACTTCACACCATGTAAGTCATGCCAACCTGCATCAGATGTGATTGCGGAACACTCAAGTTCGCAATGCCCCTCCTGCAGTTCTTTCTCAGAAATGCGTAGAAATAGTTTATGACTAGCTTCTTTATGAACCAGGAGTCTTTCCTCGCCCTGATATCTCCATGACCAAGAAGGTAAACGACACCAGATTCTTTGGCCTTGCGTATAAAGGATAGTTCCTTCTCAAGGCTTTGCTCAGCATCGGATGATGATGGACCCGCCTCATCTGGCTTCATCTCTTCTGAAGTGCTTGCCACAGCAATAGACTTGTCTGCATCTCTATATTCTGTCAGGAGAGGCACGCCAAGTGAGTAGACACTCCCATTAGGAGCTATGAGAACCCTGGACAAAGTGTACTCTTCTTTAGAGTCTGAATCGCAATCACCATCACTCTCTAACGAACGTTCTTGAGTTTCTCGTCGAATGAACTTCTCAAGGCTTTCAATAAGCAACTGCTCAAATGTCTGGTGGTTTTCTTTTCGAACATCCTTGTAACCATACCTGTTCAAATGTAGTTCATAGACAATCATGGAACAATGAGTACAAAT
>JAULKM010000008.1:19205096-19225278 GCA_032355605.1 Rubia tinctorum
ACGAAAGAACTGCAGAAACTCAAGCATACATCAGAACAAACAAATAACCCAAGAACTATCAACTTAATCGTACAAACGAGAGAACATATTCTAATAACCTGAAAAAAAGAGTTGGGCAACTTTAACTGCCGTATGACCATGGCTCAGTATTATGGAGATCCAGATGCACGCCTGAAAGCATCAAAGAGTATTTCCTCAAGTAAGCAGAACTGAACAGAATGCTTTGTGGCTATCTAAACACAAATGTTTTACGTCTTACCTGCACAAGGTAGATCACCCCATTGATGATGTAATATGCCGGTCGAAGCATATCAGTCGGAAGGCTTCTTGCCTGAAACAATGTGTAAACAGTTGAATCATATAAACTTGCTAGACAGCATTTATAGCTCGTTGCATAACCTTTTAACCGTATGTAGCAATACCTGATGGTATATCTCTGCCCAGAACAGAACAAGTAATGTATATGTTGAGAAAAACAGAAAACTCGGAAGTTCCAGAAGTATCATTTCAAGAATCTGTTCATCACATTTCACAACATCTATCAGAACAGACACTCGTTCTTATCAGACAATCGTTCAGATTTCTGATGAAACTTGCTTGCAGAAATGACAAAAATACATACTTCAGAATAGCTAGTCACCATTTACCCGTGGTTTGATGGTATAAACGTTCTGGAAGAATCCGAACAAGAATGCTCTCACTGTTATAAAGTTGAAAAGCATTTTATGAAGTCGTGCGCTTTCTAAATGGTTGACCGAAAATGAACACTTACAAATAAAAATCAAAAGCAAGCCTTACATCCTGTGACAACAAAATTCATCAAGTGGAAAACCTTTTGCGTCGTCCATCCATACTCTGGCACTCTCAATTGAATGCGACTAAGTTGCACCTGCAATGCAAGAAAGATCCCAGAAACACATCTGAGAAACCTCCAAACCTGAACTTGACAGTTTCATGCACATTCCAAAAACAATATAAGATACTAAGATCTCTAATGTTCCCTCATTTCCACATGAACGGTCCCATTTCTACGCCTATTTTAGTTACAGAAATAGTTACAGAAACACGACTCTCTTTGTGCGGAGCTGGAATCGAGGGAGTATTGACACCTACTCAGCTACTCCCCCGTTCCACATAAAGAGAATCGTGTTTCTCTCAGTCATTTCGGCGAATATACGACTCTTATTAAACATATATCTCTGTTTACTATTCTATAATAGGATAATAGGAAACACGCAGCATTGATTTGAACGATACTACCACAACTTCAATCAGACATTCACTTTTACTCTTGATATTGAATGAAAACAAAATTAGAAACAATTTTCAATCCACCAATTCAATTACAAAAACAGCACAATTAAATGAAACAACTTATAATTCAGAGGAAAAAAGAGCAAGAAATCTCACCAGAGCGACAAGGGCGATCAATGCATAGGATCCAGAGAGAGTATAGTAAATCCCCTGGTGCCATTTCTCGGATTCTTCAATTTCATTCCACCAATCGATATCATAGTAAAAATGGCTCCCCAGAAAGCTTTTCAATCCCCGCATTGATCAAAATTTTTAGTTTTTGTGGGAAAAAACCCAATATGCAGAAATTCAAACAAACATCGAATCAGAAAGAAAATAAAAGAAATATGAATAAAAAGAGTTGGAGAACTGATGAAGCTAAGAATAAACTAATATCTTGCCACGTTTCAAAGTAATGCATGAAGCGAGGACACGTGGATACACGTGGCGTGTAATTTCGGAAACCTCTAGGTGAGCTCGGCGTACTTCATCATTGGGTTACTTTCTCAACAACATTGACTCCATCATGATAAGGGTGTTTTGGTAAATTGATGATTGACATCTAAATAAATGAGAAAATGACAATTCAAGTGTCCACTTTAAGTGAAATTAAAAGTTTTCTTTCTCTTTTTTGCACCATGTTTTAAAAATATTTTCAAATTGTTACGAAATATTCTCAATTGGTTCTTTTACCATTCATAACATGTTAAGATGAAATTAACGGGTCATTCAACAGTTACTGTGATTTTAAAAATTATAAAAGTTAAGTGCTAAAATAACCCTATGTTTTGGTTGAAAGTGTCAATCTATCCCTGTAAAATTTGAAAGTGCAATTCTAACCCTAATATTTGGTCAAAAGTGTCAATCTAACCCCAACAACCTGAATTTGGTCGAAATTGTGTGAATTGACCATTATACCCCTATTTTAAAAAAATTAAATTTCAGAAATGTTTTAAAAGACTATTTTATCCTCATAATTTTCTCTTTATTCCTTTAGACCCAACATTTTACCCTAACTATGAAAACAAACTTTTCACGCACCCCTTTCTCCTCTTCTCTCCTTTGGGCGTTCTAGATTCAACTAAAACTATTTTGTTATATTATTGACTTTGTTCCAAATTCAACTATTTTGTATTAGATTCAACTATGTTAAATTGTCATCGCTCGCAGCTCTGGAGGCCGAGGAGGACCGTGGGAAGAGGACTAGCACCAGGTGGAGGTGGCGAATCGGAAGCAGCGGCGGTGAATCAGATTGCGGTGAATCGGGAGCACGACGGTGAATCTGGTGAATCGAGTGGTGGCGGTGAATCGGGAGTAGCGGCAGTGAACGGGTGGTGGCAATGAGAATTAAGCGGGTGGTAGCGGTGATAATGGAGGGTTGTGGGTGGTGACAAAATGTGGAGGATTGCGAGATGAACGACAGGTGGTTGTGGTGGTGTTGGTCTACGGTGGTGAGCGGCGGGGCTGGCTGAGGAGGAAGGTAGATGGTAGTGATGTTGCTAGGGTTAAGGAAAACAACGGGTAAGGACGGGGCTGAGGGAAGGATTAATACGATATCAAAAATATCATTTATTATATTTTTCTTAGTTTAGTATTTTTAAGAGGTCGGCACTATACTCTTTTCCCACTGGATTTTTTTAATGAGATAGTGTGATCATTTTAGTTTATTTTTATTATTATTAATGAAGTCATAAACTCGATCATGTTGGCTTAGAAGAGTTTTGGTAATATTATATTTGTTAGGTTTAGATGAGGTAGATTCATTCAAGAATTCATACAATATTTGGATTAATTTATTTGGATGAATATGGTCATCATTTTATATTTAAATTAGGTAGTTTAGTTAGATATGGTTTAAACTTCTTACATCTACCATAATTCTTTTCAGTTTTTATTTATATTGGCAGAATTATACCCTATAAAGGCTATCCACATTATTTCAACATTATTATCAATAAAAAAAAAATCAGACTTTCGAGTTTATACTCCATTTTTCATTGTTGCTTAATCATGCGGGTTAATTAAGTATCAATACTCTTTGTGAACTAATCCTGCGAGCTAGTTAGTGAACAAAGAACCCTATATTTGTGAGTTAATCCCGCGGGCTAGTTAACGAGCAAATTTTTGAATTGTGAACCAATCTTGCAGGCCAGTTGGCTTTACAATTCTCGAGTTATTCAAGATTCCGATGGCTAGTTTTGATCATTTTATGCGACTATATTAGGGTTTGCGAAATCTCTCGTTTAGTCAAAGATCTAAAATTCTGCAACCCATAGTATTTGCAAGGAGATTTACTCTTTGGTATTATATCAGTTATAATCTGATATGATAACTTTTGTCTTGTGATTTGCGAATTTGATAGATCTTATTGATTGTTGGGAGTTTTTGTAAGATCTGAGAATGAAGCTATGTTTCTGAATTATGAAATTCATGATGTATATTGACTTGTAGTCTGTAGATCTCAGCGTCCTGCATGCATAGTTATTCTGTCCATTCATGTTGTAGGAGAGAAGGCCATGTGACCTGTTTTACCGAAAGAGGGAGCGTTGTTATTGCTCTTATGCAATCTTCCTACTTTAGTTTCTCGAAGGATGGGAGAAAGCAGAGTGTGTGGTAATTTGGGAAGAATGTCAAGGGATGGATATCCGAGTTCATACCAGTTTTCTCTTATCCGGTGGAACTCTAAATTTCGGCAGCTGTGGTGGTGGAACGGCGGCGACGACGGTGGGGCAGTGGTGATGGTGGAGCAGGTGGTGGTGGAGCAGCTGTGAAGAGGATGAACAAAAATCTAGCGTATTTTTGTCTTTTCATTTTTAGTTTTGAGATCATATTATTTGTCTTTTTATTTGGTCAATGTCGGAAAATACAAAATCAATGCTGGAATAGTGCCAAAAGGTTATATCGGCACATTTGATACAAATGTTAGGGTTAAAATTACACTTTTAGATTATACAGGGTTATATTGACACTTTTGAAAAATAATAGGGTTATATTTGTATTTTACCCAAATTATAATTTATTAAGATTTGAGCTTTAATTGATGTTTTTAAAATTTGTGTTCTTTCAATTTCCTCCACCATGTTTTGAGCACTAATCCAAACTTACTCACCATTTCGATCGTCTTTGTTTTCCAGGTTCCCTGACTACCAGTGGTGACACTATCACCACTAGAAATATTGACTCGATTAAACCGGCTAATAGTATGTGGGAATCAATTGACAATATATTTTTAATAATGTGGGAACATTTAAGGGACAATTTACAAAAAGAGGAATGAAATTGTAATTTCATCTAAAAGTTGGTACTAAAACTGTCATTTTCTCCTAAATAAATAGTACCATGTTTTCTTTTAGAGCTAAATGCTTATATAACCCCGAGTTTTTTGAAAGTGTAATTGTATCGAAAGTCATCTGAGCGAGTAGTTGTACTCATTCATATTATCGCTAATATGAGCGGACACTTGGGGTACAAGTGTACATATTTTAACGAACCATGAGTATATCTACAAAAAAAATTTAAAATGAAAATTATATTTACATTTTTCAAAAAAATGAGGGTCATCTAAACTTTTTATTATTATTATTTAAATAAAAGGGTGAAATTGCATTTGCTTCCTCCTCCAAGTTTTGGGTGTGCTACAAAAGGATTTCTTCTAATTACTTATCGTCCATTGACTGACCAAAAATTTAGCCGGCAACACTTCCGAAAACATATCATTTTCGGGAGGTTAATTATGATAATGGTTCTTGTTTTAAAAATTAAGCAGTTAATTTAGACAGTCTAAAGTTAGACATGTCATTCTCAAGCTAATGTAATTAATTAAATCTTTTGATATTTGATTCTATTTATTTTAATGACTAATGAGATTCCTATAATTTCATAAATCTTTTAGAATATATTTGATATGTAAATAATTATAATATGACTTCTAAAAGTTATTATAGGTCTAGTCATTAGGCGGTATGATAGGAGATATTGTACATTTATATTAAAGTTATATCATCTTCGTGACAGAATTTTACTTATTTATTTATTTTTTCCATTAACTATTTACGATTAAATTAAATTTTTATCAATCCACCTATTTATAGCAAGTTTCTATGAAAAGTTCCCTTTTGATTAATATCATATTTGGTTATAATCTAAACCTAATAATCTGTATAAGTGTGAAGTGATCCATAATTTTATTTTAAAAAAATTAAAGGCAAATTAATTAGTTCATCAAGAAAAATCATTCGATGCTACAAATTTATAACAAATGACTTGGAAAAAACCTATGAGACTGTCTCATCATAGCATATTGTGAGACCAGGGACTAAACTGCAATAAATAGGAAGGGAGCTGAAAAATAGAACTTTATTGCAAAATAGGAAAATAAGTTGAAATTGGGTTTAAAAAAATAAGGTTATAAGAAAAATGGGCCAGCCTTATTTTTTATCTCTTCTCCCAAATAACTGTTAGATCTTTTTCTCCCAAAAATCAAGGAATTTCATTCCTCTTCAAAATCATCCTGAATTCATGCTACTAAAACCCGGATTCTAGCTCTGAAATCACCGATCAAAGCTCTGAAGAAATTGGATTTTGCGACAGAATTTTGCAGAATTTAGTGACGAAAAGATCAAAGAAAATAAGATTTTAAAGCTTCTAAAATACGCGAAGGATAAATAATCGAGGTAATATGAAATTTACGGCTGAAAATTTTAGTTTTATAGTTGAAATATCAATTATATGAAATCTACAATCTAAAATCTTAGTTCTACAGTTTAAAATTTTAGTTTAACTGTTGAAATCTACAATTTAAGGTGTTGATGTTGTAAACTATGGAAAACGAAGCAATTCAAGGCAAGGAAATTGTTTTGTTTGAGGAAGAAAGTAGCAAATATGTTAAATTTGAAAATTCAACAAGTTTACATCCAGGTTTGGTTTTGATTTTGTATATACAGTTAAACGCATGAAGTAATAGTATGAACACATGAAGTAACATTTTTATATTGTGAAATTTTTTCACTAGATATAAAATTTGTCTATATGCATGATGTGAAGAAAATGCAGGTGCTTTTTAATTTGCTGAAACATATAAGGTAATATGATGAACACTATGTAACTGCATGAACACATGGAGTAACGTGATATTATTCTGATGGACAATTTTCAAAGGCATGAAATTTGACTATATGCAATTTGTTGAGAAAATGTAGGTGTTTTTTTAAATTTTATGAAATGTATGAAGTAATATGATGAACGCTGGATGTAACTGCATGAACACATGAAGTGACATGATATTATTCTGATGGACAATTTCCAAAGGTCTGAAATTTGACTATATGCAATTTGTTGGGAAAATGTAGGGTTTTTTTTAAATTTGCTGAAACAAATGAAGTAATATGAAGAACACTGAATATAACTGGTTAAACACATGAAGTAACGTTATAATATTCTAACGGACAATTCCCCAAGGAATGAAATTTGGCTATATGCAATTTTTTTGGGAAAATGTAGGTATTTTTTAAATTTCTAGAAAATATGAGGTAATATAATGAACACTCAATATAACTGCATAAACACATGAAGTAACGTGATAATATTCTGATGGACAATTCCCCAAGTTCTAAAATTTGGCCATATTCAATTATTTTTTGGAAATTGAAGGTGTTTTATAATTTTCTGGAAAATATGAGGTAATATGATGAACACTTGATGTAACGACATAAACACATGAAATAACGTGATAATATTCTGATGAATAATTCCCCAAGATCTGAAATTTGGCTACATGCAATTTGTTGGGATAATGTAAGTATTTTTTTTAATTTTTTGAAACGAATGAAATAATATAGTAAATAAATGATATAACTGAATAAACACATGAAGTAAAAAGATTGAACTTTGTTAGATGATTCTTTAATATCTAATTAGATGATTTTTTTCTTCAATATTTTGGTATTGAAAAATTTTCTTATATTTCTGAAGTAATATATTAAATACATAATCTTACCTGATAAACACATGAAGTAAATTAATAAAGTGTATACAATTAAAATATTAAAAAAGCTTTGTGCATTCACTGAGAAAATTTAGGTGTTTTAAAATTTGCTAAAGCATATGAAATAACATCGTAAATAAGTTATGTAATTGCATTAACACATAGAGTAAAAATATTAAACTTTGTTAAATGATTCTTCAATATCTAGAATTCAATTGCATACATTTTATTAAGAATATTTTTATGTTTTAAATTAAACTTTAGCACAAGAAGTATTATGTTAAATACACAATGTAAATCAATAAATAAATTATCTATTGTGCTGAATGTCTGAAATTTAATTAGTAGGATTTGTTATCAAAATATTTTGATATTGTACCTCTCTATACATATTATCAGTGACTACAAAATTGTTTATGATAGCCTAACTAAATTGTAAAATACATGAACTAACCAATATAATAATTGATGTAATGAGTTACAGAAAGGATACATATTTGCAGGAACATATTTTGTCACCAATTTAAGCGACCTATCAAAAGTCGATGTCATAGATTGATTCACATGTTTGAGAGCAAAAACACTATAAGAGTTTCATGATTTATACCAAAAACATTCAAATGCATTGGGATTTGGGGTGCGATATTCAACACAAAGAGGTAAAAAAGACAGAACCATAATAGATAAGTATTTTGTATGCCCGTGCCAGGGAAACACGAAAGTGAAGAATGAAACACTAAACACATCTTCCACCAACAATATCATTGAAGAGGGCTTTGAGAAAAGAAGAAAAACAAAGAAAAATATGGTTACGAGAACAGGGATGCAAAGTTGGAATTCGAGTTAAATTTTTCGATGAATCCTGTGAAGTTTTGCATCATGTGACCTCTCACAATCATCCTTTCACTCGAGTCGAATGACAGTATTTGCAGAGAAGTGAAGGGGGAATTACAGAGGAAAAGGGAAAGCTATAGAAGGAATGGAAGGCACGGGATTAAAACCTAGCCATAAATTCAAGCTTATGGCTTTTGAAGTTGGTGGTATTCAGAATCTAGAACACACAATTAAGGATCATCTAAACTACCAGAACAAGTTGTGCATGAAGGACTTTGAAGGAGGCGATGCTCAACAAGTAATTGAAAGACTCTCACAAAAGAGTACCGAAGAGAAGATTTCTTCTTCAAACTTAAATTGGATAATAATGGTAGGCTAACAACATTGTTTTGGAGGGACTCTATGATGAAGGAAGACTACTCCCACTACGGAGTTCTAATGGTATTTCACACAACATACAAGTATGATTTAGTTTTTGTATAATATATTTAAACGCATGAAATAAAGGCATAAACACAAAAAATAGTATGATATACACACGATGTATATTCATGAACACATGAAGCAAAGGTGATATAATTTTGCTTGATAATTCACCAAGGTCTATATGTATTTTTTTGAGAAAATTTAGGTATTTTTAAATTTGTTGAAACGTACGAAGTAACATATTAAATAAATGATGTAACCGCATTAACACGTGAAGTAACATGATCTAACTTTGTTAAATGATTCGTCAACATATAGGACCAACAAATACAACTTGATTTGTGCTCCAATAGTATGAACGAATAGCCACACCAATATAGTGATGTTTGGATGTGCTTTAATTGCCGACGAGAAAGTTTCAACTTTCGAATGACTTCTTGATGTTTACAAAAAAATCAATGGGTGGTAAAGAGTCAGTAACAATACTTACAGATCAAGATCCAGTCATGGCCAAAACAATCGAAAAGGTGATCATTCTTAAATTTGATTGATCTGAACTATTTTGGGTTGATATGTTTATATATTTAACTTTAGTCTTTAGTTCATTATTTCCAGTGTTTAGAAAAGAATGGTAATTCTTTCTCAAAAAGAACATTTTATGTATAATTTCAGTATTCTTTCTCAAAAAGAACACCTGATTGTTGAAAAAAAATCATTAACAATTGCATTCCATGTTTATGTCTTTAGTTCGTGTTTAGTTTGATTTAGATCATATGTTTGCATATGAACTTGTTCTGAATAAAATTATTCATGAAATTTTACAGGTTTTCACAAGAACGAGGCATAGATTGTGCCTATGGTACATTGTGCAACCATCAGTCATTTTGGTGAATTAAAAAAGGATGGTCCCTTCAAGGAAGCATTTGAGCATTGTTTGAAATACTGTAAAAAGGAAAATGAATTTGAAATGGCGTGGAACAATATGATCAAGAATTTTCGCCTTGAAGACAAGTAATGGTTCAAAAGGCTTTATTCTATTAGAGATAAGTGGTGTCATGCATTGAGCAAAGACTTTTTCTCCTCATGAACTCTTTCATCACAACGAAGTGAGAGCATAAAAAAGCTTTGTCATTCAATGACCACACTCAACAGATTCCTAACCATCTTCAATGAGACTATTGATCATTGGAGAGCAAAGGAAATAGCAAAGGAAAATCAATGCTCAAAATCAGTGCCAAATTCAGCTATACATGGATCAAAACTACTCTAACATGCAACTCAAGAGTACACATTGTCAATGTACCATCAATTTGAGAAGGAATACAAGATTTCACAAGCAACCAAACCATTCAAAGTTTTTGCCCTAAGATCGGCAAACAAGTATGAAGTAACTCCAGAAGAAGATTATGCAAAAGTTGAGATTGTGACCTTCGCACAACAAAGTGGAATGGTAGAAATAAACTGCTCTTGCAATTTTTTTTGAAGAAACGGGTATATACTAACAAAATATAATATACATGTCTCTTAAGTTAATATCTTTAGATCTCCTGTTTGGATCATTAGCTCTAGGTTCACACATTTATATTTTTTAAGCAGGTTTCAAAGCAAGTTTCTGATATTACATCTTATACATTATTAGTTCTTCATTTGCACATTTAACTTTAAAATGAAAGACAGATTATGCCTAAGAGGTTTAGTTCGGATGTTTATCTTATTAACTTGCATATATGCATGGTTATCTTTTATGCAAGGAATGATCTGCTTTCATTGTATCTGAATATTGCACATCAACTCAATCAGTGAAATACCTTCACAATACATTATGAAGTGATGGATAAAACTTTCTAAAATACAAGTATGAGACAAACTGAAAGCAGCACACCAAATGGCAATAAACTACTACAATCTGGTCCTAAAATGTGAAGGTGACATATAACCCAGAAAATTCTTGAAAAAAGACAATGAAAAGGTAGAGAAAATTCTTGTCTCAAAATCTACAAAGTAACATGAAAATTCAAGCAGCGTGGTAGAATATTCCATCACTAAACCACCAACAATCCAAGATCCATCTCCCACAAAGACAAAAGGAAGAAGCAAGAGAATTGAAGGGTGGAAGCAAAGAAAGAAACCAAAGACAAAGAAGTTTGGTACAAAGACACCAAAGCAACAAGTCTAGACCTATAAGATTCAATTTTATATTGTATTCAAATTATTAATTTGTAAAGTTAACTAAAATTCAGGGACTAATCATTTAAATTGCTCTTCAAATGCTTTAAACACCTGAACTAACGAGTGCAGTTTAATTAAATAAAAATATATTCAACCAAGCAACCTGCGTTTAAAACTAACGATTCAAATAGATAAATAAATGAAAATATACATGAACTAATGTTAGAATAAGTAAACCACAACACGCTGTATAAAAAATTCTAATTTTTCAACTAATTAAATAAATAACCGAACTATATACCTAAAGGACACATGGCTATAAACAGAAAAATATATTAAGTAACAATCAGAAAAGATAGAAAATTTGGTAAAGCAAAATTTCAACATCCAAAATATCATTACTAGAAAAACTGGTTAACTTTAGTAAAAAACTAAATATATAAACAATAAAACTAAAGAGATAAACTTCAAAACATGGTTGAAAATAGAATCATCTTAAAAAATTACAAGTTTTAATCAAGTTACAACAAAACAAATCCAACAACCTAGAAAATTAAACATTTAGAATCATTCATCATTCAAATTCAACATATCCAAATATTCAAATCACACTACAATCCATGTTTTGAATTGCAATTTCTTGCAAACATATTAAACTCCTTTCTTTTGGGATTACACAGTTGTGAACGGTTCTCCTAGGCCTTCCAAATCACCATCAGGATACAAGTTAAAGTCATGAGAGACTGGTTTTGTGTCCTTCTCCTCTATTTGTTGCAAGTTTCATCAACCATAACAATGAACTTGTCATTCCAAATCACTTGTGAATCTTCTAAGTCTTCCTGCTGAATATGGGTTTTTGCACTACTCTTTGCACTTGGTTGAAAGTCGCGCGATGCCTCATCCATAACATCACTCTTCACCTTCTCCAATCTCTCATACATATCAGCAGTAAAAACTTTAAAGTTACGCTTCACAATCATGAGATCCTCATCATAAGCCTACATAGGAAAAATATCAATAAGTTTATATTGAAAACTAAACGTTGAAATACCTACACAAACACATTAAATACCCAATGAAAGAAAAATTAAAACTAACCATAAACAGTTCAAATCTAAATTTAACTAAAATATTAAACACCTGTACAAAAAGAAGAAGCACATTAACTAATCATACTGTAAGTCAACAGTATCAAATAATTAAACTAAACACCTAAACTAACACATAAAAAAGAGTTAAGCTAAATACTGAAACACATAAAGAATCATCTTAAAAGTCAAAACTAACATAACAAATACATAAGGTAAAAGTTTTAAACACTTACATTCTTAAGAAGACTTTTAATCATGGAATTGGCCATAATTCCCTTTGAGATTTTGAACCTCAACTCATTATCATCTCCAGGGACATCATCAAGCACCTTTTCCTTCCCATTCTGAAAAACTGGAGCTACAACTTCAGTTTGAACTGAACGAGCTCCAATTTCCAGTTGAGCCATACCACCATCTTTCACTTTTCCAGCAGAACTAATTGGGTAGCCATCATTCACCATGATTGTCCTGTTATAACCTCCTCAATTTCCAACAAGCGCACTCTCTCCCTCAACTTCTCATTAGTCCAGTGATGGACTGGAGGAAGAGATACTGGCTCTAACACACCACGGACAGGAAATCTATGCAAATACTCAAGAGAAGGATAAGAACACAAGCACTACATGTTTGATATTCTTCATTGCTCTTATACCTCCTAATCATTGAAGCCATTTGATCTAAAATCGAGGTTCTTAATTTCGTCAACATTCTCAACGTCTTCAAGGATTTTCATATCTACCTTACCAGTATATATATGAGCAAAAAAGTACGAAGAGCAATAAATGACAAAAAGTCTTTTAAACTCATCCCCACCCTCCTTAAATTTAGTTATCCTAGTTAAAATCAAGTGAATGGGTATATCCTTTTTTGTCACCCTACTAAACCTAGCCTTATAGCTATCCCGCAATTCCATGCCAGAATTTCTCTTCTGCTCAACTTTCCTTCCAAGGTTTTGGGGCAAGCACAGGACATCACATACATCGTCGACAGTAAAAAAAATACCTATCTACTCCAAACAAGGTGAACACAGGTAGAAGGAATAAAATTACTGACTAACTATGACACTATTCCCGCTGGAAGTACAATCTCCAATCTCCAATCTTAGCTTTCATAGACTTCCAAAACCAATCGCCTCAACATCAGTCTTCTACTAATCAGTGAGATTAGAGCAGAGATCTGTGACCTTTACTTGCCGGCTTCCAGGCATAGATTTCTTTAAAATCCTGAAAAAAACATTATACACTAAGTTAGTGAATATACAAACTATGCATATAAATACCAAAACTAAGAGAATAAAAGAATAAAGTAAACCTACAGTAATTAAAAACAAAAAGGTTAATTAATACACAGCCAAATCATAATAAAGTAAAAAACAACCGCTTAATGTATAATAAAACATAACAGTTAAACACATAAATAAAATGAAAAAGTACATGAACTATTCATACTGAAACTATACACAAAAAGTTATTAAACAATGGAACTAAAAAATTAAATTAATACGTCAATAATTAAACTGTATAGTGAAACAAAACACAGAAACACTAACAGTAAAGGACAAAATACCCTAACTAGTAAAATTCTAAATAATTCAAGTTATTATGCCAAAAATTAAAAACTGAAATATTCAAAATGAATGTCTACACACATAAAGTAAAATCATAAATACATAAAGTTATATAAAATATCTAGAACCATTGGGAAACTCAACTTCAGGAATTTGTTTATCCTAGCGTATCATTTATGTGCCTTCATTAGTATTCCTTGCTAAACGATGAGCATGAACGTTTCTCTTCGACACATGTTTTAAAACTTCATGTCCAGCCAGAGCATCTCAACTTCTTGCTTGCGTTTTCCTGCAACAAAATATTTCTTAGGCAGCCCACTTCTATCTCCAGCAACATCCTTAATTTTCTTCTCGGATGTCTTCTTCACAATAGGGCTCTTCTCGGGGGGATTCTTATCGTCGTACTTTTTCTCAGCAGACTTCTTTGTTGTCGGCTCCTTCGTTGTCAACGTTTTCGCAGCTGGCTTCTTTTCATCATACTTCTTCGCAGCATACTTCTTCACATCCACCTTTTTCATAGCCGGCTTATTTCCATTCCCTTCATAAAACTTTTACTTCAATTTATTGTACCCATTAACCTTTTCTTTTCCCTTTTAATTTGTAGTCACCACTAGAGGAGGCTCATAAAAAAATCATCATGTTCAAGAAAATCATCATCAACAAGTGTAGTTCGAACAACTTTAACCTTCTTTCTAGCCCCTTTCTTTCTATAAGTACTCTTACCTACAAAACATAAATAGAAAAATATATATAAATACTGAATCAAAAACACATGTTAGAAGTAGAAAAATTGATAAATTCCAGAAGAAGTTTCACTTCTCAATTCTTCAATGATAACTTGGATCCCAACTCTTATGGAATCCTGAGCAACAATAGTAGAACCTACAAATTTAAAAATGTTAACTAATAATAAATAAATATAAAGTAATTATATATACACAATAACTAATATGTTAAAAATTACCATCAACGACAGCATTTCTTTCAATATCTGTTGCACTACCATCAACAACAAAATCCTTTCCAAGCTCTGATGCAAATACAAAGTCTAGTGATTTTAATAGCATAACTATAAATAAATAAATAAAACTAATAACTCAAAAAAAAGGAGTTAAAACTCCTAATACTAACCACTATATTCAATATTTGTTGAAGCATGTAAACTAATGATCATTGGTTTCTCCACAACTGCATGATAAAAATGGTTGCTGTAGATTTTAAAGTGCAATCTCCAATCTTAACTAATGAGTTAAATAGTAGAACTAACAATTTATACATATGAACTAATAATTCAAAAAAACTGGAACTCCTAATACTAACAACTTTGTTCAATATTTGTTGAAGGTACGTGAAGGTCCATTGATGACAGACTTCTACACAACTACATAAAAAAATTCAACTAATAAGTTTCATACCCGAACTAACAAAATGATAATAAATCATAAAGCATTAATCTAACCTGATTCTGTAACATTAGTTGAACCTGGAAGTGGAGGATTACTAACAACACTTTCATCCTCAGCAACAACTACATACTACAATCAAATCATTTAAATAACAAAACTAAATCAATAAAAACAAAAACAAAGATTAAATTTACCAAGCTTATCTTGACCCCTAGTAAGATCACATCCAACTATAATAAAAAACAAAAAATTTAAATACCAAAAGTAAGGCACTAAATAGTAAAAGTAAAACAAAAAGAGACCAGAATAGATTAAATTTACCAAGGTTATCTTGACCCCTAGTCAGATCACATCCAACTACAATAAAAAAAAACAAAGGTAAAGCACTAAACAGTAAAAGTAAAACAAAAAGAGACCAGAATAGATTAAATTTACCAATCTTATCTTCACCCCTAGTCAGATCACATCCAACTAATATAAAAAACAAAATGATTAAATATCAAAGCTATAACACTAAACCGTAAAAATAAAACAAAAAATTAAAATTAAAATCTTAACCATTACCAAATGATCCAGCAACTCTATCGGGCTTATCCACACCAAATTTACTACCACTTTTACGCAATCTTTAAAAAATATCAGTTATAAAAAAAAGAAAGGAAATTATCAGCATCAGATAAAGAAATTAATTAAAAACCAACAAAAATATAAAATAAAATTCCATCATATTTAAATACCTGCTATAGTAGTTTTTTGTTGATTCTTTTTTCCTTTTAAGAAGGGGAGCTTTAGAACCTAAAAATTACACAATCAATTATAAGAAAAACATAAATATTAAAATACAAAACTTACAAACAAACAATATACATACCATCTGTAACAGTCAATTTAGCCTGCAACCGATTGGATTTTCTCAAGCTAATAATATCATCTACATTAAAAAAAGTAATCACATAAACACATAAATAAAAAATTGAAGTGGCTAAAGTAAACAAACAAATATAACTATGTACACACATATACAGAAACATAATGCAAAAATATTAATATTAAGTTACAACCAAAGTAACTAAACTAATCACATAAATAGATAAACTAACTCAAATTTAACTATATCATTAAACTGATACAACATTTTTTCAGCCAAATCATGTCCAAATCTACTAAAACAACCCCTTGATGCTTCCAAAAGACAATGCAAACTATAAATTTGCAAACTAAACAGAGGTTAAACTAAACCACAACAGAGCAACAACCAAAACCTGAATTAAATACATAAACATGCAAAATAAACACATAAACATGCTAGCTAATCCATTATACACCGTTTCTTACCACTGAAACCACAACATAAAAACAATAAAACAAAGCAACAACTAAACAGAGTAGCGTCAAACAAAAAAATAGAGCCACATCAATAATAACGTAGAACACATCAAATCAATCAACAATAAAATAGAAAAATAAAAAACAACACAAAAGCCTAACAATAAAAAAATAGAAAAAAACTTTTTGGTTCAACAACGGATGAGGTAGGAACACCGTCATCAACATTCAAGTCATCTTTACCACCAATACCATCCTTCGATTTCGTCATATCCACAAAATAGCAAAACACAAATAAAAAAAATACACAATATAAGGCCAAAATAACACATGGATAACCGGATTTACAAAGATAAACGGCGGAATCAACAAGAAAATAGCCGAAAACTTGAAGAAAGCATAAGGTCCCAAATCTTACCCTTATCGGACCACAAAAGACATATAATTCAGTTTTCTTTTCATTTTCTTTCACTCACCAAATTAGAAACTCAAAACCGCCAAAAATTCTCTCAAAACTTCCTCCGTCAAATCCGATTTCAACCGCTCAATTCCAGTTTAAAATTGTGATTTTGAAGCCTACATTGCATCAGAGTGTCTTTTGTGGTCCGAGAGAGGTAAAATTTCTCAATTTTTCGGATTTTGTGGTCTGATAAGGGTAAGATTATAAAAAATACATAATCTATGTCTTTTTATATGTCTTATATACTATTGCAACTAAATTCCTATACATATTAAAATTTCAGAGAAGCCCCAAGTCTCACCATAAGCTTGGGTGAGACGGTCTCATCCAAGTCTTGGTAGCGTGGAAATAGTTGATTGGAGAGAGTTGAAAAAAAGGAATAAGTAGGTGAAAATAATTCACTTATTATCACGAAATGAAGTTTGATAGTTTTAAAAATATAAACAAAAAAAGGAAAGTGTATAAAATTTAAAAATAAATATTATAATAAATAATAATTGGATACTGAGAATACAAAACAATCCACTTGACAATAATGTTCATCCTCATAAATGGGATACTATTAATTAATCATCAATTAAAAAGTATTGAAGTATAGAAGGAACGTTCAAAATCTTGGAGAAGAGGTCTACATTAAATTGAGAAATTTTTTAAAAAAATTATATATTTCCAATTATTATTTTTAGATTTAATTTGGCAAACTTTTGAAGTGTCACTTGTCAAAAATTTGTGAAAGCTGATATGGTTAAATGTGGGGGTACTACTTAACCAAAATTTTGCTCTTTTAGTATATACCCCCATGTCCCACTTTAAAGTTCAGAATTATTTTTTGCACAAAATTTAAGACAAATCTATGTAACATCTTTTTAATGGGTGATGACGGTAGACCCACATAAATCAAACTAAAGGACTGTCCACGACATTTCAATAAGTTTTTTGGACAGTCCATGGTGGCTTTTACATTATTAAATATTGTAATTTTAAAAAAAATTAAATATTGTATTTTAAAATTTAAAACAAGTAATAATATGTATTTGAATATGAAAACATTAAAATACATACTCTAAAAAAACATTTCTAAAATTTCTAAATTTAGTATGTAATTTAACAAATGCAGTGAATAAGGTAAAAAAAGTAAGTTAAAAATGCTCAGAAGAATGCTCAGAGTTAGTCCTACAACATGGAAAATAATTAGTCCTTCATACTAGTGGAAAATAATGCTTAGAATTAATCCTACATCTGTAGAGAATTCAAGAGTCATCATAGGTAGGGGCATTTGCAATTTTTGGACTGCAAATTGGTCTGGTCTAGGAGTACTAATAGATAATTGGAACCATAACTCAGAACCTCCAAGCCCTTATATGACAGTTGAGGAATTTTCAAAAAACAAAAACCACATGATGCAGTCCCTTAGCATATGTTTCAGTTCACTTATTATGTCAAAACTGGAACATCCTATTGCTTTCTTTGATAAGCAGGATTATATGGTGTGGACTCCATCTACCACATGTATGTTTTCTATCCAATCTTCTTATGAACTTCTTAGGAACAAAAAACAACAAGTGGAAGCGTTGGAAAAGGTATGGATCTCAATTCTACCTCAAAAATTTGCAATTTTTGTGTGGAAGCTGATCAATAAGCTGTTGCCATTGGATTATGTACTGTAAATTATAGGGATTAATGTTGCTTCTAGATACAATGTGTGTTTTAACCATAAGGAAACTCTTAATCATAATTTTAATAAATTCCATGTCAATGAAAGCTTGGAAACATACTACTCACTTGCTTGAAATAAATGATCATTCTTTTGATCATGTATTTGACATGTTATCTTGGAATAGGTCAAACAGGGGCTTTTCAAAAACAAAAAAAAAAATTCTCAGATCTTACCATCTTTAATCTGCTGGATAGTATGGACAAATAGGTGTTCATCTTTGTATGATAACAAAAAAGTGAGGGCTGAAAGTATGATTCTATAAATGAATAAAATGCTGGCAGATATTTTAACTATACACCCCCAGGTTATATATACATATAGTTATTATTTGGTCCTAAAAGGATTAATCCCATCACAGAGACAACCAAAAATTAAAATCATTAGAGCTTATAAATGGGAACCACCGGACATAGGATATAAACTAAACACTGATGCCATATACTCCCATTTATCTTACTCTAAAGCTAGATTAATTGTGAGATATATTGATTGCAATATCCAAATGGCAACTATAGAAAGTATCCCATCAGCAGATTCGCCACTCGAGGCTGAACTTTTGGCCATCAGAGTCGGGCTAAAATTATGTATTCAAAATAACTTTAATCCTCTGATAATTGAAATTGATTCTATACAGGCTGAACAGTTACTACATGAAAACAAAATAACATCATGGAAGATGAGACATCTATGTTGGGAGATCAAAGAAGCGGCTGCAAACACCAGCACAATATTTCAAGACATTTTCAGGCAACAGAATCAGGTTGCGCACGAACTTGCACAGATGGTGCTCGTTTTGGATACTCAACAAATCAAAATCCTACAAGCACATGTCCTCAATCAAAAAGCTAAGGCGGCATTCACGAAAGATCGAGTGAAGCTGGCTAACATCAGAATCCAGCATTAGAAGAATGAAGGAGAACACTCATAGTCTTAACCAGGGAGACTTACAGAGTTTTAGAGAACTTTTGGAGATACTTTCAAAGGATTGTCTTGTCTAACAAATGTTAACACTTGGGGCATTTCGTTAGACACACAATCCTTTCAAAGCAACACACAAAGCATCACTTTTGTCTTGGAGGTGCGATCAAATCTTGTAACCGAAGAGATATCCGGAAACATAAAAAAAGTTGTAATTTTTATATTGGTTACAGGGTTAGGAGTGACCAATACATACCCCATCTACTAGGTGGTTTACAATTAAAATAAAACAAAATAAGTAGTCTGTTAGGCTGTTATGAGGTTAGTCCACCTATTATGAGACCCACTCTAGTAAAAAAAATTAAATGGGCAATTTAAGATAGAACAGAGGAAACCATAAATAAAAGTCAAATCTAAATACAGATTAAGAATTCCCAAATGCAAGTAAACTTAATGGAAGATTTACTATATTATCCCCATTACTTGCATTTAGAAGTTTTGGACCTGCATTTAGGAAATATTTTCAACTATTCAATTTTAATCCTAAACAAATTCTAATTCTTAAAATATTCCTTATAAGCTTAATAAACTTTATCAACTACCTCATAATTTTATTCACCTTTTAATTCAAGAACATGCCTTCCATGCAGCAAATTTTGGACACTGCTCGGCTGACGGCTACTATTGTAGCAACATTTCTTCAAACCTGTTTATTGCAGTATAATAAATAAACAAGTTGTATTGTTTGAATATAATAAACATTTCTTCAAACGCATTTCTTCAATAGCTTTGTATTTTTTGTATTGTACATTTCTTAAGTTTATTATATTGTAGCAACATATCTTCACACCATCACCTCTTCATCCTCGGTTGCTATTGCCCGCAAACCCAGGCGCCGCCCCAACAGTTACGCAACAAATAGAGTTCATGGTAATGTTAGCACTCCAATACATGACTATTGAAAGAATGATTTCCCGTGATGATTATTATTG
>JAULKM010000008.1:19225378-19239619 GCA_032355605.1 Rubia tinctorum
ATAAACAGGTTGCCCTCATCTACTATTGGATGGAAATCTCCTTATGAAATCCTTCACAATAAGAAACCTGATCTCACATTTCTTAAAACTTTCGGATCTCTTTGCTATGCTTGCAACTTCAGTCCACAAAAACATAAATTTAGTCCAAGGTCTTTTCCTTGTGTCTTCATAGGATATCCATGTCATCAAAAGGGATTCAAAGTCTATGATCTTGTCAATAAGAGAACTCTTGTTACCAAAGACATTGTGTTTCATGATACTATTTTTCCTTATCAGTCACCTAATGAGTTTCATTCACTGGTTCTATCTGATCCTACTGATCAGGTTTCAAGGTCTGTTCCAAGAAACATTGAATTTATCCATTCTCATGATATATGTCACCATACTCTTCATCACATATCAGATCACAATCTAATCTCTCCTTCTTCCTCTCAAAATAGTCATGCTGAAAATGATCATAATCAAGATCAGTATTCCAATTCTCATAATTTAGATCCACATCATACATCATCTCTTCATACTAACTCTTCTATACCTTAGGATCTTAATTTTCAGCCTAATGCTCCACTGATCAATCAGTCACCTGTACAAAGTATTAGACACAACTCCAGAATTAAACATAAACCAGTTTGGATGGAAGATTTTATAGTCAATCATGTGTTCTCACCTGATCATCATATGCCCATTTTTAGTACTACACATAGTGCATTTGTTGCAAAAATATCTAAAATCCATGAACCACATACTTATAAGCAAGCTTGCAGTAATCCACAGTGGGTAAAGGCTATGAACACAGAACTAGATGCTTTTGAAAATAATGACACTTGGGATCTAGTTGTTCTACCTGCAGGAAAGAGGCCTATTGGTTGAAAATGGGTGTACAAGGTGAAATGTCATGCTGACGGAAGTGTGGAAAGATACAAAGCAATACTTGTTGCTAAAGGTTTTTCACAGATAGAGGGAGTGGATTATTTTGATTCTTTTTCACCTGTTGCAAAACAAGTGACAGTCAGGGTTCTTTTTGCTCTTACAGCTTCTCAAAATTGGCATCTTCATCAAATTGATGTCAATAATGCCTTTTTGCATGGTCACATTAGTGAAGAATTGTATATGCTTCCTCCTCCATGTTACAGTAAAGCACAGCCTAATCAGGTTTGTAAGCTCAAAAGATCTCTTTATGGTTTAAAGAAAGCCTCTAGGGAATGGAATGCTAAGTTTTCAAGACAGTTGATCAGATTTGCGCTGAGACAATCCAGGCATGATCATTGTTTGTTTGTGAAACACACAGATCAGTCATCTTTGATGCTTTTAATATATGTGGATGATGTACTGATTGCAGGAACCTGTGAGCAAGACATCAATGATCTTAAGGCCTATCTTCATGATCTGTTTACTATAAAATATCTGGGTTCAGCAAAATATTTCTTGGGTTTAGAAATAGCAAGATCAGAAGCTGGAATTTTCCTCAATCAAAATAAGTATGTCATTGACATATTGGCTGATCTTCATTTGACTGAATGCACTACTGCATCTGCTCCTTTACCAGCATATTGGCAAGCTGAAGATGAGTCTTCTCCACTGATTCCTGATCCTGCTCCTTTCAGACGATTGATTGGTAGATTGTTATATCTATCATTCACAAGGCCATATATAACATTTTCTGTGCATCAGCTGAGTCAATTTGTGCAAAGACCTTCTGAACATCATTGGAAAGCTGCAATTCATATTGCTAAGTATCTCAAAGGATGTCCTTCTCATGGTAAATTCTTTCCAGCTGAAGTTTCACCTTCTTTATCAGCATATTGTGATGCCGATTGGAACACTTGCAGGATTACTCGAAAATCAGTGACTGGCTATTGTATTTTTCTTGGTCAGTCTCTCATTTCATGGAAATCTAAGAAATAGAATTCAGTGAGCAAATCTTCCGCTGAATCAGAATATAGAGCAATGTCTATGACTGTTTCTGAACTGAAATGGATCACTTATCTACTCTCTGATTTTCACCATCCTACTGATCTTCCTATTCCTCTGAAGTGTGATAACATTGCAGCTCTTCATATCACGCAAAATCATGTCTTCCATAAGCGTACTAAACACATTGAAATCGATTGTCACTATGTCCGAGATGCTTATAATGAAGGTTTCATTGATCCGTTACATGTTTATTCGCAACATCAACTGCTAGATGGTTTAACCAAGTTACTCTCTCCAAGTGTGGCAGCTTCTCTCTTGTGCAAGATGGGATTTTGTTCCTCACAAACATCCTCATCTTGAAGGGGGGTGATGAAGTAATTGATTCATGATCCCTGCATTCTGCATTCCACTTGCAGATGATTTGGAACTATTCCAGAAACATCAAGAAGCACCCGGATTAATCCACAAGTTGCAAACAAGTTGCTGCAACTTCCAGGTTCCAGCAGAAGTTTTGTTAGTTGCAGCTAGTTGAAGATAGTTAATCCAACTGATTTGTTAGTTAGTTTTGCAAGTTGTAAATACAATTTAGACTGCTCTGCTCTATAAATAGGATTCATGTACATTTCAGTTTTTTAACTTAATCAATATACCATCAGAAAATTCTCTCCCAATTTTTTTTTGTTTAATGTCGATTTTGATCAATTTTTGATCATCCAGAAATCACATCTGGATTTGTTCAAGTTATAATGACAATTTCAGTTATAGTTATTTTTTCACTAGACTATTTTTTTTATTCAAACAACCATCCATCTCACTTAGAATCCCGTCTTTTTACGAGAGGATAAAGCAATTGGAAATTGAATGCCATTGTTTGAGAAGTTGTTATGAAGGATTTTTATCACTGATTCAATTTGGCGGCCATTTTTCTTACCGAAATTCTTTCACATCTCCAATTTTCAGTCACATCTTGGTCAAGATGGGATTTTGTGAACTTACTCAAAATCATCTTTAAGTGGATGAGGAATATGTTGAATCAACAACTGAAGATATCAGAAGCTCCAGCAATTGTCAACTTGTAGTTTTACAGCACGTTTTTTGTATCTTCTGTTTGATGATAGCAGCTTTTTTGTTTTGGTTTTCTTCAGAAGGGTAAACATGTGTTTTAATCAAAATTCGGAAGAAGATCTGACGGAGAACATAAACACATTTTATTAATGGAAGCATCACAAAAACAGATTGTTGCTCAACGAAGTTTTGAATTCAGTGCTTGACTTGACTATGAGTCGACCAAGGTGAATGACAACGGTACAAATATTAGAAATAGAAGAGTCAAACTCGAGTCAGTGCAGGGAGATGAGAAAATTAGGCCCCAAAGAGCATCATTTCCGAGTTATTTTGCTGGTCAATGACGTCGAGAAACACGGGGTCAACAGTGACGTGACTCTCCACATGAACTCGGAACTTGTGGTCCCACCACAGCACCTTAGCCTCTCCCTGGATATCCACCCTCGCGTCCAGCACCATCTCCCGCTTCGCAACGTCTGCCAAGAACTGCTTGGCGTGGTGAGCCAGCTTCATGCCGCTGAGCCGAGCCGGCAGGCGGAGCACCTTGCAGGACTTCGCCATCTGCGACCCGGATTCCACCGGCGCCGACCCGAGGAGGCTGCCCGCGTAGTAGATGGACATCTTGGTGGAGGAGTAGTGGATGGCCGTCGGGTTGGGGTTGGAGATGTGGACCGTCAATAGGACATCGGTGTCTAGGACTGGCAAGTTTAGCTCGAAGGAGGTCAACTTGATGGAGAGTAGGTGAAAAGTTGGGTCACGTGGCTTTGACGACAGTAGAGTCGTCGCGGCGGTCGCGGCTGCTGCGCCTACCAAGGCGGAGGCCCAGCTCCAATTGGATTTTTTGCCCATGGGGTTTGGGGATACAGAGTGAGGAGAACCTGATAAGAAGGAGAGAAAAGTAATAGGATGGGCCCTTCCCTACACAATTTTATAGGTGGGACTTTATTGTATCTAGGATGTGGAACAAATCAAATAGTGCCACGTGTTTAATTGTATGAGTATTAAAAATGCACCGATGATTGGTTTAACTTTTACTTGCATTGATAATTGTGAGTCGCTACTTCCGTCCCACCATTATTATCATATTTATTTTTTCACGATATTTCATAATTTTGTTTGACTGTTAATAATTCTAGTTACATAAAATAATTTCATATAAAAAATTAATAGTTTCAAAATAGATGTTAAGACGAATCTAATAATATCTCAAATAATATATTTATTTTAAATATATTAGCTCATATTTAGAGTCAAAGTCTTACAAATTTGACTTTGAAAAAGTAAACATGTCAATAATGGTAGGGCGGAGGGAGTATTCTATAATAACGTGTATATATCGTATGACATTCTCAATGACATCGCATTTAAGTGAGATTAGGAGTTTAAAGTGCAATTCACAAAAGTTTTTTCCGATATTGTGTCAAAATAAAATTACTTTTATTTCGAACTTTTGGTGAGACCACCATTTTATGCGGGAACAGATTGAACCATCAATCTCTTATCAATGGTCCCTAGTTATCATTAAATTACTATAACTATGCGATATTGGAGCATTAATTTGGTAGGTTCTACACTTAAGCACGAAATTGTACGCAATGGCGGAACATTGGGGGACCATGGGGTGCCTAGCCCTGGCTAGCATTTTCTTTACCATTAGTATTTTGTATTTTTCTTGTGTTTTCTTTGTCTGTGTATGGTTAAAAAAAGCTGTGGTCCCTCCCAAAATAATTTCTAACCGCAAGATACATGGTAATCATGAAGAAAAGCTGTATTTTTTCAAAAAAAAATTTAGAGTCCAACAAGAAATAGAACTCCTTTTAATCTAATTTTACCTTTAATATTTGTCCAAATTATATTTGGTTTTTATTTAATTATACACAAGTTTTTGCCTAGTCCATGATGTGCATATAATATTAAATGTGATTCCAATTACAAGAATAGTATTAACCGGAAAGTATGTTTTTGCCGAATTCAAGTTGTACACGTGTTTTATAAAAGAAGAAGAAGTAGAAGTTGTACACTGTAGTATAATATTATAGGTAAAAAATATTTTGATTCCAATTAAAAGTTGTACGTAGTACATATACGTACGGAATTTATTTAATAGAAATAGTATGATTCCAATTAAGATTTGGCTTTTTTCTTAATACCAAGATAGTATAAATAGATGTGACATAATTTTAGAAAAAAACATAAATTTTCAAAAAAGATATCAAGGAGTAAGGCAAAACTTGTCTCCGCAGTCGAATGGAAGATAATATTCTACAAGATTATCTGTTAGTCTATATGGAAAAGGATATTGCAAAGACATTTAACGTTGATTCGATCATCGATACTTTTTATATGATCAAAGAGAGGAGATCACAACTTAAATAAAAACAAGAACGTCGTCCATTTCAAAAATATCAATTTTATATTTTCTTTAGCACTATTTTGTTAATTTTGTCCTTTAAATGATATAATCTATTATGATTTGTTATTTTAATAATCGACTCGATTTTTTTATATAACTTTGATCTCGCCCACATGAGATTCATGGTTCCACCCATGTGGTATTATAAGAATGAAGAACTTGTAAACGCAAGGTCTTTAATGCACACTCTCTCTGGTTCTCTAAGAGTGTTACCATTTCTTTTGGCACAAGGATTTATGAATGTAAAATTAGTGGTTGGGAATTCATTGAAAGAGTATAAAAAAAATTTGAGTGGATGAAAACAACCTAAAATTTGCCAAAAAAAGGAAGTGTGCTAATGTTAAAAAATCATCCGAAAAAGGAAAGTGTGTCAATGTTAAAAAACCGGGAGTAGATTTAGACAGAAAAGAAAGGGGCTGACCAACAAAAAGAGAATAGTAAACTAAACAAATGCAAGAAGACATGAAGACCCACGAGAGGAAGGAAAAAACTGAAACCAGCTGTATGTTTGTATGATTGTATCCATAAAGAAAACAAAAGAGGAGCCTCTGACTTTTATCTGTAACAATTAGTACGACAGTACATTACTCCATTATTACGATTTGCAAAAAAACACTGTCAAGAAAATATAAAGAATCAATAGTGACAGACAACAAAGTCAATAAGGGAAGGCCAACCCTTTTTTGGCACCCATCTGAACCTTTAGACCGCAAAGAAAGACCCTTATTTATCTTCTTCTCTATTGAAATCCAAGACCATTTCTACTTTTTTTTCTGCCTTGTAGAACAGGCTGAGAGGGTGATTTCTGAGTCGTTGCAGCATACTGGTCAAAGGGTTGGTCAAGTCGTACACAAGGACAGGATCTTTCTTGTGTTTTGAGGGGCTATTGGGTAGTTGGTGGATCGGTGAGTTACTGTCTTTATGTTGATTTTGGGATGATGTTGTGTTTTTGATTGACTCTCTGGGGAAAAGATTAGTTCTTGGTTATGTTTTCCAGTGATCATCAACCTCTGTTTTTGTCTGTTGCGCAGGTTTTTGAGGTTGCTTGTGAGAGTTAGATGCTGGTTGGGAGAGGGAAAGGCTGAAACATATGGGTGGTTTTTGCTGCTTCAGTTCCTCGGTAAATTTCGAGTTTCCTCTTGCTTCTTTTAGTTTAAATTAATTTATTTCTGGAGTATTTTGGTTGAGAGAGCTGATCCGTTCTGCTGTATTGGTTATATGTCACTGGAGGTTGAGGAATTATGGTCCTTTGTATGTTCTTTAAATTATATTAGGATTTCACATAGAAATGATTAGCTAAATCAGTGGCTATTAAGTTATATTATCTGCCTTTACGATCAATGAATACAATTAGCCGATTAGGTTGCTTTGATATGGTATTTAGTATATGTGCTCTGAATATGTGTAGATTCGGCTACTTCGTGCTTAAGATATATAGGTTGTAACCATGACTTAGGTTGCAATACTCGTCGCAAATTTAGGCTCCCTTTGCAGTTATTCGGGTTCATTTTACTCCCCAATGGCCAATTTTGCAGCTTCCCATTTTTTTGGTATGGTAAGAGCAATCTAGTGATGATGCTACCATTGTAATGCTGTAGAGGTTGAAGCGGAGCAGATTATGTCTAGAATTTACATTATGTATTTGATTAATTAAAGCCTTTTTGTTTTTGCCACAACAAAGATTTCTGATTCTTTTTTCATTGTTTCGGTATATGTTCAATTTTTATCAGTCAGGAGGACGTTCTTCAGGTGGTTCTGGCAAGGGAAGAAGCCAGCAGGGTCCTGTCAAGTATGGGTTTAGTCTTGTGAAGGGAAAAGCAAATCATCCTATGGAAGATTACCATGTTGCTAAATTTGTTCAGCTTCATGGTCGGGAACTCGGACTTTTTGCTATTTTCGATGGGCACTTGGGTGATAGTGTGCCTGCATATTTACAGAAGCATCTGTTTTCCAATATCGTTAAGGAGGTTTGTTCTGTTCGTATCGACTGTTTCTTTAACTTACGTATCTGCAGCATATGAATGCCATTTTGCAACTTTTGTCAGTTGTATGTCAAGTTCATGTTACTATCTAGTACCTCTTGTGTGGTTTGGTGGATGTATGTCTTGACAATTGTAAATCAGTAGTTATGGCCCGTACAGCCATTTTCTCCCTTAATTTGAATTATAATACTTATCTGCTTACATATATATATTCTGATCCTAGGAGGAATTTTGGACTGATCCAAATCGCGCCATTTCTAAAGCTTACGAACGAACAGATCAAGCGATTCTCTCACACAATCCTGACCTAGGCAGGGGAGGCTCTACTGCAGTTACTGCAATTCTTGTAAATTCGAGAATGTTATGGGTTGCAAATGTTGGAGATTCACGGGCAGTTTTGTCGAGGAGGGGACATGCAATACAGATGAGTATTGACCATGAGCCAAACATGGAGCGTAGTAGCATCGAAGATAAAGGGGGTTTTGTCTCCAACATGCCAGGTATTACCTAACACTTTTAGATTAAAAAAATGCTAAACATTCTGAATCTATTTAGAGTATGCATTCAATGTTCATGGGAATGAGCTATGCAACAGGTTTTAGCAAAGTACCACTCTAAAGGGGGTTTCACATGAAACTGTAGTTCTCCTGTGAGAGAAGTTCAATGGAAGGACAGCATAATATTACCTGGTAGTAGTTGTAAAATATTGCATGCTAACAGTTTCCCTCAGCGAATGCGGAATTTTGTGTGCTCTTTTGTGGGAACAATACTTCTTGATCAAACACAACGACGAGATACGATCCATCTAGCTAATACAACATTGGGGGAACATTAGGCTTTACGGCGATCCTTTCAGTTTAATGTGAAAATCGAAATTGGATTCTGAGCATAATATTGGGAATATAACAGTATCGGGCGCAGAATTTCTTGGAGTAAATATGAAGCTAGTAGATTTTTATGTAGGGAAATAACTATATAACCATAGGAAAAAATTATTTTCTGGTTAAGCTTAATCTTTACACATGATTTCATGATGTGTAGAATAACCGACAATTACTGGTGAAATATCTGAGTCATGCTCTAGTTATTTTTTTTTTTTTTGCTGACTGATCATTTTATATGTTTTTCCATATCTTGCTTGCATTTATGATGAAAAATAGCAGTAAAGTTGCTATTTCATTGTTTAAATACAGTAGTTTGGGTCTGGTTGCCTGTGTTAGGTAAACAATGTACAAACTCAAGCTAAATCTATGTCAGGAGATGTTGCCCGAGTAAACGGTCAACTGGCTGTATCCCGCGCTTTTGGAGATAAGAACCTGAAATCCCATCTCCGATCAGATCCTGATGTCACAAATGCCAACATTGATGCAGAAACCGATCTTCTCATCCTTGCCAGTGATGGATTGTGGAAGGTGTTTATTTCTGCTCCCTCTTTCTCCAAGTGCAGTTGTTTTAGTGATTCATTTAAGTATCTGTTCCTGATTTCTGCTCCAGGTCGTGTCTAATCAAGAGGCAGTTGACATTGCCCGAAGGACAAAGGACCCGCAAAAGGCAGCGAAGCTACTGGTGTTGGAAGCGCTGAACAGGGAAAGCAAAGATGATATCTCCTGCATTGTGGTGCGATTTCTGGGGTGATAAAGCTACAATCCGCCCGTTCATGTCTTATCATATGTACACTAGAGTTCGAGTGGGAGAAGAGACGTTTTACAGCATAAATGATGAATTTGACCCTCTTCCATCTGTTATGTTTTGTGTTGCTTGTCATAGCTTGATTCTTCATGTGTAGATTCTCATAGCTTCATTTTTCTTGTAATTTATTTTGAGGTTTGTGGCTGGTTTATTCGATTGGCAGCCATGAGTACTTGTAATAATGAAAGTCTGAAGAAAAATTGGTACCTATAGAAACATAAAAAGAAACCGAAACACCTTGTCTGGAATCCTCAGTTTATCATTGCCTTCAACATGTACCTATCCGCAGAAAATCCATAGACAAATGGTAGCAGATACCGCGATGAGATGAAAAAATTAAAGCAGCAGATGGATAAATTCTTACAGAGCTATATAATAACTGAACAACGCAGGCATCATCTTCTATCTACACCTTATCAGTAATGCGTGTTGCGTGCACATGGTGTAAGAACAAAATCTTACACCAAGAGCATATACATCTGAGTATGTATATATTTGCGAAGCTCACTGGGAAAGCAGAAGGTGTAGTCGAGAAGCAGTGCACCAGCGAGTGTAGCAACCGTGGAGGTTAGGCCAGTCAGACGACGGGCAGTAAGTGAAGTGATGGAGCCAGAGGGACAACACTTTTTCTTGATCCTCTTGCTGTTGCAGTGCCTCTATGATGTCTTCTAATGCCCTCTCTAGCTCTGCTCTTTCGCTTACGCTCAGAACCGGAGAATCTGTTCCCATGCTTGCTCTGCAAAGCAGTGGAATCCATAGTAGGAGCATCTTCAGTTTTGTTGCCCTCTGCTCTTCCTTCCTGCTCTCTTCATTTGCTTCACTGGTCATCTCTCTGGCTTGATTGAACAAAAATGCTGAATCAAACGAAACAAAGTACAGAATTAGGCCATTTTCTGCTGGGTTTATTTGCACTTCAGTTTGGCAGAAATTTAATTTATTGAAATTTAGCTTAATCCGGTTCAATTCAATTCTGTTTAGATAAGTTTTGAAAATAGAGCTCGAATCCATATCTATGTATTGTTATTTTAACTAGTAAGGTCCACAACTGTATATTTTTACTCATTTTTCTAGAAAACTACCCCAATAACTTAATATTATATCCAAACAATATATAAAATGGTGCTTTGAGCAAGGTAAATTGTTAATATATTTCTCCCTCCATCTCATGTTATTGAAAACCCTGAAAGAAATTCACAAATTTTGTGCAAATATAATTGGACTAGTATGGAGTACTTCTTTCTCATGTTCTTTTGAAAATTGTTCTTTGGCCTCGTGAAAGTTTACTTTTATGGTCAATATTTTCAAATGTGTATAATAAAGAGTTTTAAAATTTGGTGCTTAATAAACGGCATAAACAGATTGGAATGACAAAAGAGCTAATGAGTACCTGAAATCTTGACAATGGAGCCTTGAAGGCGCGGCTCAGTAGTAAGAGAGAGCCAAGCCATATTGGCAGCTGAGGCCCACTTGCAAACAGCTTCCTCAGCGTGGCCACAATTCGCCATTTTCTGCCCCAGCCACAGCAGTTCAGCCGCGAGTTTCTCAGCCGAGTTCCCTCCTGCCCGGCTCAGCTCCTCCCTCGACTTCCCGCGAAGCCGCACCGCGTCGCGGCAGTACCTAACCGTTGCCATGAATCGGCTGAGCGAAGAATAGTAACAGTAGTAGTCGTCCACGTCACCGTTACCGTTACGGTTAATCATAAACTCCGCGGCGCGGCTCCGTCCCTGTTCCATCATAGCCGACTCCAGCTGGCTCAGCGTCCTCCCAAAAGCCGCGGACAGAACCGCGCAGTTAACCTCCCGCAACGCCTCACTCCCTTCCGACAGATTCTCGTCCATAATCTTCTCCGCCAGAGATCGAACGACGTCGTACTTCCTCGAGCTCACCGGGATGTCGTTGACTATGGCGAGCAGCTGCGAGAGAGCCCTGGCGATCCCGGTCCCGCCGGCGGCTGCTCCAGCGTGCGCGGCGGAGGGAACGGTCCCGAGGCCGCTGCGCCGGCGGGACTTAGCAGGGCGGTGCTCGGAGTTGGGTGGGGAGGGGATGAAGGAGGGCAAAACGCGGAGGAAGAAGAGGAAGGAGGAGACGAGGATGTAGCGTACGGCTTCGAGGAGGTGGGACCTGTGGGCGGCGAAAGTGAGGGATTTGTCAGCAAGTACGAAGAGTGACGTAATGAGGTTTCTGAGGAGCAGCGGAGCTATGGAGGCGGGGGAGCTTTCCATGGCGGCGGAAAAAAAATCAAGAATTGGTAAATGATGGAAGTTTCTGTGTGAAATATATGTGACGCAAATCAAAATTTTAGCCCACTTTCACGTTCACCATTCCCTTTCCTATTTTCAGTATTCTCTGATTCAGTTATTATTGAACAAAATATTTTTTACCATCCTTAATAAATACACACATCATTCCTTTTTGTTATGATTGACACCATAGTTTTAGATGGTACTATTTTTGCAAGTTGAAATATGTGGAGACAGTGAAAAGTATAATGAAAAAGTCTCGGGAAAGACCGCATTTCCAGACTTCCAGTGACTTTCACGTTAAATGTTGTAATTTTTTATAAAATTTAAATATTGTATTTTAAAAGTTAAAACAAGTAATAATATGTATTTGAATGTGAAATTATAAAAATATAAAAATATATAATGTAAAAAATATTTTAAATATAATTTATACTTTAACAAATGCGGTATATAAAGTAAAAGAATAAGCAAGAAAGTGTCAGGAAACCCATTGCTTTTGTTTGGTAATACTACGAAGGGTTCTCGTCCCTAAATTGGAGGGAAGGCGGTCATCCACAGTTGGTGGGAAGAAAGGGTAGTTTGGTGATTTGGACACTAATTTGACAGCTAGAGCTTTTAGTGCTACCAAAAAGTAAATGAAAGAATACTCGGTTTCTAGGGCTTCTCTCGCCGGCCAGCTGTGATCGCGGGAGTGCGGGACCCTCTACAGATCACAATAGATGCGGTGTTTGCGCGTTCTTTAATAACGACCTTCTTGCCCTTGGCACAACTTTTGTTTTCTGTCCAAATGAGCGTCAATTTTGTTTTTAAATGAGTATGGCTTTTAAATAAAAATGTTGTCGGTCAACAAAAAAAAAGTTGCAGTATGTTTAGTCAAATTAAACACCAATTATATATTAAAATCATAATATTTTTTTAACAATAATTTTTTCTTTAAAAAGTTTTAACTTAATGTTAGAAAAGATACTACGGATATACCAATTATAAAAAATATATTTTTATAATTATTAAGGTTGGATTATAATTATTTATAGGCAGACGGTCTTTCCATAACCTTATGGAAAGATGAGGTTTAATTATAATAATAAAAGGTAAAAGATTTTTGTTGCAATATTAAAGCTTTATTATGCAACGTGTATAAATTTTATAACCGTTTCATACAACCCGAAAATTTTATCTTCATTTCTTCTAATATACACTTTAAACCTCGGTCTTTCCATAACTTATGGAAAGACCGTCTTTCAAGAGACGAACTCTTATTATATATTGAGATTCATATTAAAAGAATTTTATAATTATATGTAACTCATTGCAATAAATAAAATATTCAATCACTTTATTAGTCATACTAATTATAAAATGCTCGTTTAACGATTAGTCTGTCTAAATTAAGACTTTGTGTAAATGCTATATTTTTCAACTCAAATATTATAATTTTTTAAAATTTAAATACCGTATATTTCAACTTTAATATTCTCCCTGTCACAGTATAAGTTGCACACTTACTATTTGACAGTCAACACTGTCAAACTTTGACCACATATTTGAATATATATATATATATAAACAATAATACTATCGTATGTAATATTATTGGATTCGTCGTAATAAGTAGTTTCTGAATATCAACTTTTATGTGTTGTTATTATACGTAGTTAAACATATTAACGGTCAAACATGTTTTTTGAAAACTGTGAAAAAGATTTTGTGCATCTTATGTGGGAAGGAAGGAGTATCATATTTTTAAATTTAAATAATGACAATTACAATTACAATGATTAACTTAAAACTACAACAAGAGTGTCTTGTTTTCATCTTATTCATTCTGGAATAAGTGGTGTGTATTTATAACCACTAATGCTTGTTAACATTTGATTAATTAAGGAAAAAGGTTATTTTAAAAAGGAGTAATGATAAAAAAAGTGAAAACTTATAGTGAAACAACATAGTGAATGACGTGATAATACTGAAAAGACAAATGTATCCCTAATTAGTTGCACCTCTCTTAAGAAATGTGATTAGTGATTTCGTCATTTACTAGCATCCACATCATTCACTATGAGTTTCACTGTGAATTTTCACTATGAATTTTTACTCTCTCTATCATCACTCTTTAAAAAGGCTTCTTTTCTTTAGCCAAAATTTAAGGAAGGAGAAGAAGAGTTTGTTTGTCTAATGAGTAATGATTGGGAAATGAGTTGAGGCAATTCTGTAAAGAGAAAGTTCAACAGCTTCCCTAATTTTTCACTAGGATAGGGAATAAAAATTAATATTTCATATATATTTTTTACGCAACTCCAAAAGATTCTCTATTTTGCATGATCTAGCATTTAATACACTATAGTTTTCTTTTAATTTAAAACTAAGAGTTGACTTTTAATCACTCCAAAATATATTTTTTAAAATTAATACTAGTTAATTTTTTAATCAATATAACAAATTGAAAACTAAAATTTAGATATTAATTATTTGAAATAAGAGACGAATAACATTAAAAAAATCAACAAAATTTTACATATTTTTATCATACTCATATATGAATTATATAACATTTACGCTCAACATATTCACTATCTACTAAACCCGGTACAAGAAATTACATTCAACATTCATATTGTCATTTTTTTCTTCCAAATAAGCAACAAATAAAATTTTAAAAATAAATATTTATGTCTAGCCTACTTTTTGTAATAATGACTCATTTTGATCGATTACGGTATCAATGGTTTGGTGGTGTGGGTCATGTTTATATTATAAGAGTTAATAATTAATTTTTTAAAAACAATCAATATAACGAATTTAAAACTAAAAGTTAGAATTGAATTAGAATAATGACATCTAAAAAATTAATAAACTATAAACTATAAACTATAAATCAAAGAAAATAATTTCAACATTCTAAACAAATCATTATTGATATCAAATCATTATTGAC
>JAULKM010000008.1:19260440-19283017 GCA_032355605.1 Rubia tinctorum
GATCATGAATCAGATAGTGAGGATGATATTGAAGAAATTGCTCTCATCACTAAGAATTTCTCAAGAATGCTGAAAAAAGTGATGAACAAGAAATCACAAGAAAAAACTGGATGAAATAGACCACGTGGACAAAACATTAGAAAGAACTGTGGAATCGCATGGAGCAAGTGAATCAGCAGTTCAATAGAAATAAAAGTGGTGAAGCAAAACAGCAAGGAAAGCTTCAGTGTAGAGAATGTGAAGGTTTTGGACATATCCAGTCTGAATGTGTCAATACCCGGAAGAAGCAAGGAAGATCGTATGTTACTTCATGGAGTGAGCATGAAGAAGATGAGAAATATGAAGAGGAATTTACCAGTAATTATGTGGCATTTGGAGAAAAAATTCTTGATGAAGCTGTGGACATATATTCCAACACAGATACTGCTGTATGTTCCAACACAGAGGTATGTTCCAACATACGTTCTACCGGTACTTCCAGCGATGATGAAGACCAATCCGTGAGTGATGAAGACATATATGCTTCATATGAAAAGATGTATGACATGTGAGTAAAGGTGACAAATGCAAATAAATCCCTGAAGATGGAGAAAAATCAATTGGCCAAAGTAAAGAAGGAATTGAAAGTGCAGGTTGAAAAACTTAAGAGCGAAGTTGCAGATATGAACGTGAAAGTTAATAATATGACCGAAAGGGCATAATTAGCAGAAGCTAAGAGCGAAGTTGCAGATATGAACGTGAAAGTTAATAATATGACCGAAAGGGCATAATTAGCAGAAGCAACAATCACGAAGTTAAATTCTGGCAAGGCAAAGTTAGATGATATTCTGACCATGGAAAAAATCTTCGGAGATAGAAAAGGAATCGGTTATGGCAATGTATCATGCAATAGGGGAAATTTCAAGTTGGGGGTACAAGATATGAAGAAAAATGTGATGAAGCCTCGTGTGCGAAAATATCGCATATGTAGTTATTGCATGTTTCAAGGCTATATTGAGGAACTATATCTCAAATTACTGAGAGATATTATGAACGGACGACAGCTGTTTGTATGTTCCAACATAGACAGTACCCAACGGTCAAAGATGGTTCGAAAGGTATGGATTCCTAAATGCTTGAATATTTGTTTTGTTGCTCACACTTCACTTATTGCACATTCTAGAGACTCGTGGTACTTTGATAGTGGGTGTTCTCCAGAACTCAGGAGTGTTTGACAAAGATAAAACCATATGATGATGGTTCTGTTACTTTTGGTGATGGAAAGAAGAGCCGAGTTATTGGAAAAGGTAAAATGTGCATTGAAGGTTTTCCGGTGTTTTCTAGTGTGTTGCTTGTCGAAGGTTTAAAGGCAAATTTGTTAAGCATCAGTCAGTTGTGTGATGACAATAGAACAGTTGAATTTCAGAAAGACAAATGTGTGGTGAGACATGGGAATGATAAAGTACTTTCTGGCATTCGATCATCAGACAATTGTTATCTACTGGATCAAGAAGTACGATGTTTAAATTCAAAAAAAATGAAGGCACACTGTGGCATATAAAGTTTGGTCATATCAACTACAAAGCCTTGGAGAAAATCACTAATTCAAAGGCAGTTCGAGGAATGTCTATGCTTACGACCAAGAATGGAATTGTATGCTGATCATGTAAGTAAGGTAAAAAGATTCAATCTCCCCCCTCTTCAGTTCAGTATGTTACTACCTCAAGGAATCTTGAATTACTGCATATGGTTTTAATGGGTCCAGTCAACACACCTAGTGTGAGTGGAAAGAAATACATTTTTGTATCTGTTGATGATTTTTCCAGATATACTTGGTTGGCATTTCTCAAAGATAAATCTGATACTATGGATGTGTTTAGAAGTTTGGTGTTAAAATTGCAGACTGAGAAGGGAAGTCCAGTTGGAAGTATAGTAAGAATCAGAAGTGATCATGGCATGGAATTTGAAAACTCTCAATTCAGTGATTTATGTGATGAACTTAGGATTCAACATGAATTCTCCGCTCCAATCACTCCACAGCAGAATGGCATTGTCGAAAGGAAGAATAGAACACTTTAAGAGATGGCTCAAGTCATGCTTGCAGAAAAAGGCATACACAAAAAATTGTGGGCAGAAGTTGTTAATACAGCTTGTTATACTATCAATCGAGTGTATCTTCGGCCATTTACCAACAATACATCTTACGATATTTGGAAGGGAAGGAAGCTAAGTGTATCTCATTTTCATGTGTTTGGAAACAAGTGTTATATTCTACGAGATAGAGATCCACTGACCAAATTTGACAATCGTAGTGATGTTGGTATATTTATGGGGTATTCTGTGAACAATCAAGCATACCATGTATAATCTTCACACAAATACGCTTATGGAGTCAATCAATGTTGTTGTGGACGATTCAAATGACAAACAGGATTCAAAGGAGAAAGACAACGAACCAGATGTTGAGTATGTTCCAACACAAATCAATCCGCCAGAGCAACCAAACTATGTTGGAACACAGGATCAAGGAGAAGAGCAGTCGGTTTCTGAAGTAGAAGAGTATGTTGGAACGCACTCCCCTACACCGAGTCCGTATGTTCCAACACAGAAGATACCATAACCGATTTCAAGGAGAACTCGATATGTTCCTAGGGTGAATTACCGTGAGCATTCTGGATTGCAATGTTTTATCTCACCCATTGAGCCAATTAATTACAACATTACTTGATGAATACTGGATTGCGGCAATGCAAGAAGAGCTCAAAAGGTTTGAATGCAATGATGTGTGGTATTTTACTCCTCGTCCAAAATGTGTTAATGTGATTGGTACAAATGGATTTTCAAGAACAAGTGTGATGTTGATGGACAGATTACTCGCAATAAAGCTAGATTGGTGGCACAAGGATATTCTCAAGTAGAAGGTGTCGACTTTGATGAAACTTATACACCAGTTGCCAGGTTAAAATCTATTCGCATCTTGCTTGCTATTTCTTGTACTATGAATTTAACATTATATCAGATTGATGTGAAAAGTGTTTTTTGAATGTAGTGGTGAATGAAGAGGTATATGTGGAACATCCTAAAGGATTTGAAGATCCTCATTATCCACATCATGTGTATCGACTTAAGAATGCACTATACGGTTTGAAACAAGCACCTAGAGGATGGTATGAACGACTGACAAACTTTCTACTTAAGAAAGGTTATGTCGAGGGGGAGTAGATCGTACATTGTTTGTCCTCACGAAATCATCCAAATTTTTTATAGCTCAAATCTATGTGGATGACATTGTGTTTGGCTCTACCTCATCGTCTCTAGTGAAATATTTTGTGTCTCTAATGGAAGCCGAACTTGAGATGAGCATGGTTGGAGAACTTACTTATTCTCTAGGGCTTCAAATTAAGCAAGAGAACAATGTTTTTTCATAAACCAAACCAAGTATGCCTTGAATCTGGTGAAGAGGTTCAGAATTAATGGTGCACGTGCTATTCGAACTCCTATGACAACCACAGAAAAATTGGTAAATGATGAGAAAGTTGTCCCAGTTGATCATAAATTATACAGAAGCATGATTGGGAGTCTGTTGTAGCTTACTGCTAGTCAACCAGTTATATGTTTTAGCGTAAGAAGAATCTCATTTGACTGTAGTAAAAAGAGTTATTCGATAATTTAGTGGGACTTCTGATTATTGTATCTGGTATTCTAAAAATCAAGACTAAAATCTTATTGAATATAGTGATTCTGATTGGGTTGGTAATGCAGATGATCACAAAAGCACTACTGGAGGTTGTTTCTTTATTGGAATGAATTTGGTATCTTGGTATAGTAAGAAGCAAAAATTGATTTCTTTATCATCTGCTAAAGCTGGGTATCTTGCTGCCGGAAGTTGTTGTGCACAATTATTATGGATGAATCGAATGTTGAATGATTATGGTATTCAACAAGGGTCTCTGAAGATTATGTGTGATAACAAAAGTGCAATTGACATCTCTAAGAATCCGGTACAGCACTCAAGGACGAAACATATTGATATCACGCATCATTTTATTAGAGATTTTGTTGAAAGAAGGGAGGTTGTGGTAAACTATGTTCCAACATACGAACAATATGCTGATATATTCACTGAACTGTTGGATGTTTCAGCCTTTGAATTTCTTAGACAACACCTTGGTGTGTGTCGAATGTTAGGTATGCCTGAAACTCCTATGTACAGTATGTATATTTTTCAGTTTTTTTGTTTCAAAAAAAATTGAAAACAAAAAATTGGAAAGAAAGAAAATAAGAATGGCGCCAGAAGAAGAAGAAAGTGGTTGAAGGTATGTTGGAAGTTAAGATGTGACATGATTCAACAAGAGAGAAAATGTTATTATTGCATTGGTAAGGTAAAAAGTGGACACGGTTACAAAGGTGAAAAAAGGAAGAAGTTATTTTTGGTTAAAATACCGTAATCTCTCCACATTCCCTCTTTTACGCATTGCACTTTCCCACTTCTATCAAAATTCTCTAGCTCTTTGGAAGTTCATCTACCAAGTTTTTTTCAAGCAAACTGTAAACACTCCCAACTCTACAATGGCCGGAATTCATAAGTCGATTCTCCTCACATTTGGCGAATCTGAAATGAAAGCTAGCAAAGAGGAAGGATCAACCTCTCCCGAACATGTGAAGATTTCATCAAGCAATGAGAAACCAAAATACCAAAAGGTAACGGTATCTAAATTCACTTAAGTAGTCTGGAAGGAAAAGGTTTTTGATTCTCTAGATGACTTTGCTAAATGGATTCAAGAAAATCGTGTTCCTGTTTATTTAAGGAACTTAAAGAACCTGAAGGTTGAATTTTTAGATATTAAAATGGATGCTCTCTGGAGATACTATATTGAGTGTTTTGATGTTAAACTACTAAGGGGAGAGTACAAGGAATACAGGGGCAAAGACATGTTCCATGTCTACTGTTACATCTCGAGAATGAGCTATGAGAAAATAAAAGAGATTTCTGAGGAAGAGGTTGTAGGATTGAAAGTTGTGAAGTTTACGGATCAGATGAAGTTGATTAAATTTAATGCTTAGAATGCAAGCATGACTGAGGAGCTTAGGGTTGTAAAGCCCCTGTGATATTGCTGTCAGATAGTGATGATGAAACAGGGGCTACGTATGCTCCAACATACCAGCAAGCAGAAGAGATGGAAGTTGATAAGGCTGATTTGGGCTCTGCTGGGGAAATGTCTGAAGGGTCATGATTTTAAAATGCATGAGAAATCATTTTTTGAAGAGTCTGAGGGGTTGGAGAAAGGGGGAGAAGACCCCACACTTGAAACTGCTGAAACTGATGAAGAAGAACAGCATGTTCCAACACAGGGAAAGCATGTTAGAACACACGGTCCTCAGCAGTAGCAAGCCAAACAGGAGCCCGTTCTCTGATACTCTAGTGATGAGGTTCTGGACGAATTCATTCAGAACAGGAAGGCCAAGAGGAAGATCAATGAGGCTGAATCATCATAGCCTATCAAGAAGGGCAAGGTGGCACAACTTTCTCCCAAAAAGAAGAAAAGAAATGTACTACCTCCTCCTCTGGCAAGTCATGTGTTGTCTGAAATCTTTTATGGTTCAAATTGTGAGGAGATGGGGATGTATTTTCTCAGAGGAAGTTGATTGCTGAAAGACCTGTAGACTTGGTGGCGTATAAATCTAACGGGTTTTCTGATTTTCTTGAGTTGATTGGGATGGGAAAGGCTGCCACGGGGTTCCTGGATTACAACAAACAGATTGTTTGTGAAGTGTATTCCAACTTGATGGCTGGAAATTTTGAGGAAGATTCACCTTGGTGTGAACGGGTGTATGTGCGAGGGAAAATTGTGAATTTTTCAGCTGAAAGGATCAATAGGCTATTGGGGCTGAAGATTCCAGAATTTGAAGGAATTTTTTATGAAGGAATGGAGGTCTCGGATGACCAAATTATGACTGAGATTTCAGGAGGAGTCAAGACTGATTGGGCGGCGACTGGTTATTCTCAGGCTTCGTGCTTGACTTCTATGTTCTTTGGGCTGTATCAAGTGGCCGTAAATTGTTGGATGTCATCCTCAAACACCACAGCCCTTACCGTGAAATGGCAAGATTACTCTACTGTGTTGGAACACAGAGGCCGGTTAACCTCGGGCTACTCATTCAGCAAACCATTGTCTGACAAGCTATCTCTCCAAAGGCAAAGCATGCCCTAGTGTATCTGTGCATCATATCAGCATTGGTTAGAAGTGAAATGATAAAGGCAAAGGCAAAAGATGAGATTATAGAGACTAAGTCGTTGAAGCCTAACAAGAAAACCTTCGGTCTGAGACAGGTGAAGGACCTACCATGGAAGCCGAAATATAGTGTTTCTAGTTCTGCTCAAGGAGACAAGCAAGCTAAGTTGGAAGCTTTGAATGCTAGACTTAGTGCTATTGCTATTCAGCTTGCAGCCTTGGAAGAAGAGAAGGCCAAACTTGAAGAAGGGATGGCTTAGTTGGAAGATTAGAAAGCTGCTCTTGGACAGTTTTATTTCTAATAGACTGTGTTCCAACATAGTCAATATTAACTTCAGGAGGAGCTGCTTTTTGATTTGCTGGTTTCTATTCATATTTTTCTTAGACTTTGGCATGTTTAATGGCCCCAAAGGGGGAGATGTATATTATTGGTGTAGTTCTCTGAATTAATTTGGATTTCTGGATCTCTTGGTATTTTTATTGATTCAGAGTTGGTTATTCATGTATGTTCCAACATAGAGGAATTTCTGAAATTCTGATGATTATGTACGATGTTAGTTTTTCTTTTGATTTTATTAGTCCAAAATGGTTAGATCCACAAAATGTCAAAGGGGAAGATTGTAACGGCATGTGCATCTCATGGATTATTGTGTTGGCATTTGTGAACTAGTGCTAAAGAAGAAATACGTTTCATGTTGGAACATACTGGGAAAATTCAGATTTGGCGAGTAGAATATTGCGACGAAAAGGAGTTATGGAAATTTGGAGATTTAGCAATATTTGATTCAGCCGTTTAGAAGCATAATGGTTTTATGGAAAACCCTATAATTATGAAATTGGATTTATGGAATATTATGGGATATTTGAGATAAGGAAAATCTCTTTATTTATGAGATTTGGATATGCTTCAGAAGCATATAAGGAGTAGGAATATTATGGAGATAATTATGAAGCATTCTGATATGTATATGGACTATAAATAGATACATTATACGGCTGCAAAGTGTGTGAATTTAATTGAGAAAAATATGTACTTAAGATTTACATTATGCTGAGAGCTTTGCAAGATCCAGAATTTATATGTTCCAACATACGTGACATGTTGATCAAGTCAGAGTCATATACGTTAAATTCTCGGGAGGAGGAGATCTAGCGTCGACGAGTTTCGAGATCAGATGGAGTCTGATCAAGGCAGATCGGTAGCAAGGGGAGCTTACAAAATTCACACGTTAATAATTAGAAGATAAGTATAGTTGTATGGTGTACTTTGTACTATATGTCTGATCAGTGGATTTATTCTGAACTGAGTCAGGCCCCGCAGACGTAGGTGGATTTTACCGAACTGCGTAACAAAATTGTGTGTCTCGTGCATTATTTACTTTATATACTTGGTTAAGATATGCAATATTAAAACATAGGTTGCTAGTTGAGGTAAAATAGTAAAACCAATTTTTTCAATAGTGAGGAATACAAATTCATTACAGAGGTATATATATATACCACCATGGATTCCATTTACACTAGCTTCAGGATATATCGAGAACCGGATAAAAAGAGAACAGTCGGCACAACAGGTTTAGAGTATAAAACGCCGCACTTTCCTGGAGCTTTGATTTCTTCGAGGTAAGCATTGTTACTCTGCAAATTATGCTTCCATGGTGTTGAAACTGAAAGTTGCTTTTTATTCAGATGAACGATTGAAATGACAGGATTTATTGCACAGCATATGAGCTCCCATCCTTCAAAAAATGCTAGAGCTTGAATGGCAGATTCTCATTGAACACTACTGAAGATGACAACTGTGGATCCTGAATAATGCAATCTACAAAGATTACCTCATAGAAGATATCAACACTCAAGGTAGAAGTCGAGAGCCCGGTATTACCTGCAACATCTTGCGATGGAACAACCTGAGCATCCCACTAATGCATTTTCGCTGGAGCTGAGCGTTGGCATCATCAATGGCTTTGCCCATGAAGTTGAGTATTCCGGAATATGTTATGCCAGGCTTTTCTTTGATTGCTCTTATGAAGTTATGCGTCATGGCGCCGGCCATGGTTCTCTCGGGAGAGAATGCCTGAAACACACGGATATTTGAGCCTCCAATAGAAAAATTCGAAACGTGTTTCCTTGGAAGAGAGAAACTACTTACAGAGGTATCTGCAGCTTGTTGATGATCCTCGCAGGCGCTAATACAGATCGCCTGTCCTCCACTCGTACCTTTAAAAACACCCGATGGGGGATAATTAACTTTCCATCGCCGCCTAATCAGAAGTACAAACAAACAAGTTTGTCATGAGAAGAATGGAGCTGGTGTTTAACAGGACTGCAATGTCTTACTCGTTTCTGTCATATATGTGTGGTAAATCAAGAACTGTCCCACTGTGACAAGCGTCAATGATAGCGTGAAGTACGACACCTGTCTTGAGCGGTCCAACAAGTATTCTGTTGATATCATTATCGAGTATTAGTCCTTCAGTATCGAAATCCATGGGACAGATTGCTTCATCAAAGCCATCTGTCTCATCCCCGTTGAATTCAAGTTGTCGTAGGCCATGTCCCGAGTAGAAGAAAACCAGCGAATCTCCTGATTGCGAGTCCTTCATCAGCCAGTCAAATGCTCGAAGAATATTCTCTTTTGTTGGAGGCTCATACGGGCCATCTTCTGCAATTCGACAACGGCTATCATGCAAATGTAATAATCACCAGGTGAAGTGGCAATAGCAGACAACAGTACCTGCTAAGATGAGAATGGAGTTCAAAGGAAACTTGAACTTCTCAACGAGCATATCTCGCATGTTCATAACATCCTGTGTTGTCCCTCGGAGCCTGAATTTCTTCTTCTTGTAAGAGACTCCACACAGGAGAGCTCGCTTCCCTTGGGGTGACAAGTCCACGGCACTCACATAAGAATGCCTATTGAAGGAAGAGGAAGAAGGCCTCTGACACACATTGCTCGAGATCTTTCTACAAAAACTGCGTAAACCTTTCCCCTCAGTTGTGGCAACTTCCTGATCTTCGCAAGGCAGTTTGCTCATCGCAGATGGTGCTGGAACCGAAATGATCCCTCTGCATCCCGCACACCGGATTGTCTTAGCATGTTTAGGCACGGATAATGTCGTGTGGCATTTATGGCAAGCAACCGAATCATCCATATCAGCAGATGAGCTTGGCAAACAGGAGCGGCTGAGATAGAACAACGACGAGCATTAAATATAGTGAACAAACACAGTAAGAGACATGCAAAATTTCTTACAATAAACTCCGGGTGAAAGTGAACATTCAAGAAGAAGTAGAAATCATACGAATCAATCTACGGCGACTCCAAGAAGCTCATCCAGCAATGACTACTATAAGCAGCTAAAAGGGGTGGAGTATGATGCAAGAAAACAGTGATGGTGCATTTTATACAGGGCAAATTTGGGAAAGATTGAAGCTTTATTCTCAGGTAATGAATTTAGACTCCAGATCTTCAAAATGCTAACTTTCCGTAGGATTTGAGGAATCAGATGCTCAGCAACTGGACCTGGCGTCTTTCTTTTTTGTCCCTCGTTGAGAATTCCCACCCAATAAGCAATGGTGGAGCACCATAAACTTGCACTTTTTGTGAGGAATACGGCAATGCTTTATTCCCTTCTGCTATAGAACTGGCACATCGATAGTATGAACAAAATACTATAATCTGAAAAAGGCTTCTGGAAACCTAGAATATTGCAAGGAATCCACCAATAGGAACCCTTTACTAAAAGAAAAGGTATAATCAACATTTCATCAACTAAAATGCAGAATCCCAGATGAAAATGACAGCAAGCAAAATGCATCCTTTATTCAAATCTCAGATTTCATGTCACCCGCCGAAGCACTAATAGTATTTACTGATACTCACAAGAGGTTTACTACAGAAAGTAATAAGACATCCCTTGAAAGGGTTCAAAGTTACTCTTCCTTCATCACTAGGACGAAAAACAAAATGATACAGTTAACTAGAGATATTAACAGAGCCCTTCAAGACTATAGGGACCTTAACTACAGATGCGGTTAAAATGGCCGGAAATATTATCCTTGCAAGTTGTACACATGTATCCGATTGAGTCCAATTGCACTTCTGGTTCAAATGCTTCGAGTTGGAACTCTGATCTGCACCAGACGCACACAGTTGTGAATTCTTGCACGACTGTCGTATTTACTTGAGCAGCCTTTGTGTCGGATCCAACCAAGGGGGTCGTTTCTTGTCCCGGAACTGTATCACACAACAAATTCATAGACACTCCTTGAAAATCCCGCCCTCTATTGCCATCAACGAAATCGTATTCCATTTCATCCAATGCCAACTCTTCAAATTCCGTCAGATTCCGAAGCTTCTGGCTATCCACATAAAATCCATTACCTCCCTACAAATAAATGCAGAACAGAAACTCAATATCACAAACATCCAAAAGATAACAAACAGAAATCAGACATAATCTAATTCAGCTTCTATACCTTGTTTGATAAAGATGATAGGCATTCAAGTGGTTGTGCCAAAGAAACTGGAGAGGATATATTCCCAGTTGGAAGCATATTTTGATCAATTGCCAGCCCCTTGTTTGCAGCATCAACACTCAGTACTGAAGACCTACATCCAGAACCTTTTCCTACATCATCCTCTCTATGTCCTTCGAACTCTTTCGAATCAGACAGCCCGGTAACAGGTAAACAAATTTCAATTTGATTAGTCTCAAAAGTTCCCCGACCATCTGCATCATATGTTTTCCCATCTGCCAATATGCACTCATTTCCATGCTGACTAACGCCTTTGTTACAAGTTCCATCACGCTTGACCTTATCCAAAGTGTCTTCTGAGTTCATCATGGTAAAAGCTGCGGAATCATGCCCAGTACTGGGGCCAGTTACCATATCATTTAGTGAAATTTCAGTTGAATTTTTTATCTCCGATGATCTTGAATGTAGAACCTCCTTAGAAGGAGTTTCTCTGATTTTCTGGATATCATCAGGAGCTAGCTTTGCTCCTGAACCTCCGGTTTGTTTCCCAGAGTGGACAGTGACATGACCATCATAATCATTCTTTTCTCGGAAGACCTTATTGCAGAATTGGCACTCATATGTACCCTCTTCAGCGATCAAGCCCTCATGAACAGTTCTCCCAAACTTGAACCTCCTCGTAGTCTGTTGGTGGAATGACATGAGGTGCTGCAGGTACGCATTTTTCTTGTCAAACGCAAGGTTACATTTATAACATTCATAGAGGTCGTGAACTTGAACTTCAGGCAGATTATCTAGATCTGCCAAGTCAACGTCTTTCCCATCTGCAACAGGGACTAATGAGGATGATGGAGCCAAACCAGAACCATTATCAGCACGGGAAACAAAATCTGCACCCTGTTCCACACATGATAAAACCTAATGAACAATACATGAATACAAGATTGAGATCAATCACACAAGTATGTTAGCAGCATACATTTCTTGAAACCATGGCACCGGCTTGCTCAGCTAGGCATATCTGGCGATCCACCGGCTCTTTTGAGCCCTTCGCCCCAAAATAGAAGCGCAGAAAAGATGCAGCCTCCTTGCAGGATAAAAACTGCTCCCCATTAGGACTGAGAAAAAAACCCATGTTAATATAGAGTCAGCTGTTGACGAAAAGAACCTTCATGAGGAAATCAAACTACCGATCAATATAACAGCAGCTCTGAAAAACACTAACTTTAACCAAAGTCCTGGATTAAAACCAACCGAATTCAGCACACAAATCCATGAAAAACATAAACTTTTCAAGTCCATCAAACAAGAACACTCAGATACACCATAGCCAACGCACAAACATTAGAATAAAGATGACAGCTGATTGACACAATTACCTCACAATTCTACGAATAAATATGACAACTTGAATAGCACAATTACCTCACAATTGCATGACTATACACCCGGACGAAACCGTCGCGCCTTCTGAGTCCAAGCAAGAGCTTCCATCCGACAGGTAAGGCATTCCCAAACCCACTGGCATCAACGTACTTTCTCCTCTTCCTTGCACTACCCCACCGCCCTTCTAAACCCCTCAAAAACTCCAAGAATTCCTCCTCTGTTTGTAATCCCATTGTCCTTCTCTGCAATTCAGAAGCGTACAACTCGTCTCCATTGCTCTTCAGCACGGCAAGATCCACCTCCTGGTTGTTCTTGTTCACTCTTTGCAGTTCCACCCCTGCCCCATTTTCAAGTAAATCATTTTTCTGATTGGCACCAGCTCGCTCAACTAGATGAACCATCAGCTGATTTGAGCCCTCCTCCGCCTCAAAACAGGAACGCAGAAAAGACGCAACCTCCTTGCAGGATAAAAAATGCTCCCCAGTAGGACTGGAGAAATAAAGTCAAAACAGAATCAACTGTTGACATGAAGAAGCTTAACGAGGAGATCAAACTGCTGATCAAGATAACAACAGATCCAAAATATATGAATCTACCAAAAACAACCAAATTCAAGCTCCCAAATCCATGAACAGCATAATTTTTACATCCAACCTGAACACTCCAAACAATTCTATGTAACAAGATTACAGAGATACACCACAGACTAAATGCAAACGCTTTGACTGAAGATGATACTAAAATCACAAACCAGCTGTTACTAAGCAGAGGTGGTCCGTGATCTAACATATTGATTAGGTTCACTAAATTACCAGTGTTGGATTCCTAACAGATAATCAAATAACAATCTAAATGGCTCAATTACCTCACAATTGCGCGACGATACACCCAGACGCTGCCAGTGCGCCTCTTGAGGCCAAGCAAGAGCTTCCATCCGACTGGTAAAGCGCCCCCAAGTTCGCTGGCATCAACATACTTTCTCCTCTTCCTTGTACTACCCCACTGCCCTTCCAAACCCCTTAAAAAAACCAGAAGCTCGTCTTCAGTTCGCAATCCCATTGTCCTTCTCCGCAATTCAGCTGTGTACAGCTCATCTCCATTGTTCTCCAGTGCCCCGAAATCCACCTCCTGGCCCTCCTTATTCACTCTTTGTAATTTCACCCCTTTTTCAGGTATGCCCATTTTCTGAATCCTTTTCCTCTTCTTGTCCGCAACATGGACTGCCAAAGCCAGCTGGCGTCGCCGGTCTCCGGTGACGGCAGCCGGCGGCGGAGGAGGAGGAGGAGGAGGAGGGACGGTGGAGGTTGAATTATGGTTCAAGTAGTGCTTAAGGAAATGGAGAATGGAGCGGTCTTCGGGGTCCGAAGAAGGAGGGTGTTTGGGTACGGGGAGGAGGCGGGTGCGGCGGTGGTGGAGGTGGTGGTGGGCGCTGTCACGGTGGAGGGAGTACGTCTGGCGGCGGCTGCCGGCGGACTCATTGAAATTGGCGCGATCAATATTGGGAGAAACGACGTCGTCGGTGCGGTGGAGGTCGAAGGCGAAGTCGGAGCAGGTGGAGAGGGCGTAGAGCTCTGACTGAGATAGCTTACGGATATCGATGTGGGGTAGGGACTCTGAGCTGGGCCCACGTGGCGGCGGTGGAGGCGGAGAAGTGGCCACTGTCCCCATTTTTTGCCAACTCCGGTTGTTGTTCGGTGAAATTGTGGTTTACATTAGTGCGTGTGTGAGTGTTATTTGGCGGCGGACGGCGGAGCTGTGGTGGTGCTGAGTCATAGCGAGAGGGTCACTGTCCGAAAGACTGATCAGGGGACCTGAACTATGAGATTTGGACACGGAATTTTGTTGCCTCTGAATTTTGACAATGAATTTTATTCTGATAAAAAATAATTAAAAAACTACTTAGTGACAACTAACAATCACACTTCACTCTATTTAGCATTTTTCCTTTTCTTTTTATTGTATTTTTTTATATTAATACAATTTTTTATTTTCTGAAAGATTCTTTCAATTTTATATATCTATTCCAATTTTATGTATAAAATTCATTTCATGCACTTATTTCTTTTACATAAATTCAAATATTTACATCTATAATATCAAATATAAAGAAATGAAAGGAGCACTCCTCTGAAACATAATTGCCCCTTGAGTAGATTCTTTAAAAAACTTTTTGTCATGTCTACTAATCTTTTATTTTATTTTTCTACTAAGTTCCTTCCACAATTTTAAAAGTGCAAAATGCAAAGTTGAACCCACGGTAACTTTATTATACACAATACCGACATTAACTGAAATCAAAATTTAGTATAATATTAATTCATTAGAACTTCATATTCTTATCCAACAGGACTGAGAGTATATGTTGATGTGACTACATCCAGAAGCTATACTTGTCTAGGATGATACTCCCTCCGTCCCGGCAGATTTGGCTGAAGTACTGTACACACGATTTTCAATGATCATGTTTGATCGTCAATAACTCTATCTACATATACTAATTCCGTATAAAAATTTTATATTTAGAAAATATATGTTAAGATGAATTCAACAATATATCACATGATATATTTATTATATGCACATTAATTTATATTTATGGTCAAAGTTTGACAAATTTGACTTTGCCAATTCTGCTGGGACGGAGGGAGTACGCAATAACAGCAAACAACACTTGAATATATGGAGAATTCATCATCATACTTTTTTTTAAAAATCCAACAAAGATCGCAGAAGCAACTTAAAGAGGGTACATCCAAAACTATTTATCCCCTACAGTCATTGTGAGGGATGCTTGAGTAATAGTCCATGCTATACAAAGAATATAAGAGATGATAGAGCAGATTTCGAATTACTTATAACTGATATTAGGTCTCCGCTCACAATTTTTTTTAATTCACACGTGCGATGAATCCCTATAATTGAGAATGTAAACACCCATCAATTAGCACAACACATCTAAAGACTTATCCATTAAAAAAATCATGGAGCATACCTCCAAACTTTGTAACTCTCTTGGAAATTTAATATAAAATATTTTTTCTTCTAGGAAAAATGAATTCTTAATTCGTAAACCAACCTCAGTATTTTATGGTTGAATAAAAATAGTCAAATTGATTTTTTTCATATATTCTTGTATACGAGCTAGATGCAACGGTGTTTTTGATGTTCATTTTGAATAATGAGAAGGGATACTGATTATTTGTGAGGGTGTATGTTATAAATAAATTATTTAAAATGAACATCACAAATAATGAGAAGGGGTACTGATTAGGTTTTCCCAGACTAGCTATAATCATAACCATCACAATCCGGCTTCACAAAATGAGTGTTACAAACGTAAGAGTATGCAATTTTGGAATGAACTAAAAATTAAAGATGGGTTAGTTTGGGAGAGTTTGATTCAAACATGAGAATTCAAATAATTTAACTTTATTTTCTTTATTTTTAAAAAATAAATTAGATATGATTACGGTAACTTTGTAACGAAATTATGCTTGCTCCCACATAGTGGCGGAACATAGGGGTATATACAAAGACCTTGTAACCGTCTCACATAAGTTTATGATGAAACAAGAGTTCTTTTAGATATTAAATTAGTTATAAGGATTAATCTGTAATTATCATATAGTATATATTATGTTTTATTTTTTTAAGTTTCATTTTTCTTCCTCTCTTCAGAAGTGTCTTCCTTAACCCCAAAACTTCTCTCAATCCTAGCGTCGATTCAAACCATTTTTCTTTCTTCAATCGGTGATTTCACCATGGAATTGCGTTAGATTGCGTCAATCGGTGCTTTGGAGGTTTGTTCCCCCAATTTGTAGTTAGTTTTTTATTTATTTATTTATTTGGTGAATACCGGACCTCCAGTGTTTCTCCGGCCATTAGGTGGTTGTGGTATTTGTGCAGTGTTACCTTCGGTGTTTTTACGATGTTATTTCATAATTTGTTTTTGGTATTTTGCAGAGTTCGTTCAAAAATATGACCAAAAGTAAAGGTTAGAAAGAGATTGGTAGCCTTTTTTTGGATAATATTGAATACACTGAGAATGAAGTTCGAACAAAACCATCAGTGGATGATCCGAATGTTTTGGAAGGAAAATTTCTATTTTTTCTCGTTTTATGCATTTATTTAGGATTTTATGTTTCATGCTCTATTTAATAGGTTTGTTTAGGTCTTACTGCTGAATCTCTGAATGTTTAATATGTTTCTTACATTTCTTTGTTTTGTGTAGGTTTAAATTAAATTTTGTTTAATCTAGAGTTTAGTTAGGGTTTGATTAGATTCTCATTGCATTTTATGCTTAATTAGTGTTATGTACTTTGTTTTATTTATGTTTAGTTATATTTTGTGATCAGTTTTATTTGTGCTTGAGTTGAGTTACATAGTCTGTTTTAGTGATTTGTTTTTAATGATTTTGTGTTTATGTTTGAGTTGAGTTACGTAGTTTGTTACATCTAATCTCTTTATCTTGCATGAGCCGCGAGATGGGAATCTGAATCAGCAAGATTGGAAAGTAAACCATAATGTATGGTAGCTTCTACTGCTACAAAAAATAAAACTGGTCAATATTGGATTAGTTATTCTGTTTATATTATTAGTCTAGTTATTTATGTGGTTTTATTAAAGTTGGAATGTGAATCTATACTATGTTGTACATGTATTTTTAATTTATGATCATATATGTTGCTTTGTAGATTAAGTATTGGCAGTTTTAAATCCTTGTTTTTCATGAATTGAGATGTTTATATGCACAGTATATTTTTAAGTACGTGCATATGTTTACCTTTGTATTTTTTCTTTTGTTTATGTAATTTCTTTTAAATTTAGATGAATTTACTAGACTAAGAAAGTTCAGTCAATAGGGCTGAAATATTGGATATTTCCCAGTCAAAAGAAGATGTCATTGAAGCAACTCTGAATCAGTCGCAACCTTATAGTTTAGGTTAAATGAGCATGTTTTGTCCATTCTTGACAAATGTGTCAATAATTTGTTGAAGAAGAAGTCGCCCGATAGTTTCTCATCTTTCCATGCATTTTGATTGATAAAGATATGGTTGTCATTCCAGGAATATCAGTGGTAGTGGAGTTTCAAACAAAATGAAGGTCCTGCGAAGAAGAAACAAAAGTCGAAAAAGTAGATTGAATTTCTTTGAGCAATTGATTGATGTGGTTTGGATGTTATTGAATGAGGGTTGATTTAGATACTTTTATAAATTTTAGAATGTATTAGGATATTGAATTTATTTTTATTGTTGAATTATGACTTGTAGTTTTTGTATGACAAGTTCTGGATTTTGATTGGTTTGATGGTTTATCTATTTATTTCGGTTATTTAAAGGTTTAATTTTGATATTGCAAGTTTGATTGTTTTGTCAAAGCAATGTCATTTGAGGTGGTTTAGTTTGAGTCTTCAAATTTAAATTTCTTAAAGCATGGTTAGTTCATGTATCTTTTGCTTTAGTTCAATCATTAGAAACATCAGTTTACGTATTGTTAGTTGGAATTTAATGTTTTGAATTTGCATATTTGTTGGAGATCCAGATACGACTACCACCATAAATGAAGATATTTCACGTCTTGATCAAACATTCAAGGGTTATGTTCGTAATCCTCTAAGTGATGGACCTATGACAAGGTCAATAATGAAGCTGAGAGATGGCACATTGAATGCTTTGATATCGCCTTCATGATGAAGAACTTAAGAAGAAGTCGGCAAGTACTTGGATTATTTATTCAAGGTTGTCGATTCAATGAAGACATTATGAAGAACACTATACTCTTTTCCCATTGGGTTTTATAATGAAGTAGTGTGATCATTGTAAACATTAATTTTTGGTTTTTGGACTGTTAAATTTGGCCATGTGGGCCTAGGAGAGCAGTTCAAAAAATAAACAGTCAATTAGGGTTTAGTTTATTCAGTTTTATTCTGATTAGATTTAGATTTGGTAAGATTAGATAAGGTAATATTTTCTAGTCTGATTAGAAGACCAGATCGGCCGAACCTTAGCTAAATAGGGTTTGATTTTTGGTATTTTAGTTAGATATGATTTTATTTTCTTAAATCTTCCATAAAATTTGATTCAATTTCTACTTCTGATTAGGGTTTGTAATGGCCGAATTTCCCCCTCTATTTAAAGGGGATTGGCCGAGTTTTCTAACAACTTTTATCAATCAAATTTTCAGAATTTTGAGTTATTCTCATTATCTTCATTGTTGCTTAATTCAACGAGTTAATTAAGTGTCAATATCCTTTGTGAGTGTACCCTGCAGGCTAGACGCTTATAGAGAAACCTTGTGATCTAAACTTGCGGGCTATTTAGAGAGCAAGTTGGAGTTGAGTGTACCCTGCGGGCTAGACGTTTGAGCTTCGTGCGAGTTTGACAGGTTGGGCGAAATTCATGTTCAATTCAAAGATCCGATATTTCACAATCCAGAATCTTCGCAGGAAGATTCATATCAGTTGGTATCAATGCAAAACAAAAGATCCTTGGCCGAAAATTCAGGGGTTTTGAGTTCTGTTTTGAATTTAATTTCGAAATTTTAAATTATAAACTCATTCGTGTCTTTTTCTAACTGTTTTTGTTTGATCTTTCTTAGCAGGAAGATTGAATCTTGAGTCAAAGGTCGTCGAAGAGTCCGAGAGTTAGAATACTTCGGTATTACTATCAGCCTTCACCTTTTCAATCGAGTCATGAGGACGTTAAAAGGTTTGAGCGTTAACAAGTATTATCCGCCTTCACCTCTCGGTCAGTTTCGTAGATGTAGGTAGGTTCACTACCACAGAACCCCCCCCCCCCTTTAGCACCGATTTTCTAGCACCGGTTTTTGAAAACCGGTGCCCAAAATAAATTAGCACTGGTTTTTTAACATAGGCACCGGTTTTTTGAATAGTGTAGTACCTTTTGGATATCTTATACTCGAATTATATCTAGTGAATTACTTATTTGGATAACTTGTCAATATTATTTCACTTTTATATTAATGTTTGTTTATGATAGTGGGTTGCGATGAGTCTATTTTATGAATTGTTTATAAAACATATGAAAATGACAATCTTGCAAGGTCACCATCAATGGTAGCAAAAAGTGTATTAACACCAACATCATGTTTTTGTTGCTGAAGCATATCAACACTAACGACCAATTTTTCTCACTAAAGCATATCAATAGTGTCAACTCATCCTCGTCACCACCGCTCGTGACTAGAGGAAATTAACAATGACATTCTATTCTCATAAAAAAAAGAGTACCAACACCGACGACTCTTCCTCATCACTGTAATTAGTCGCTAAATCATATTAACACCGATGACCTATTGTCGTCACTAAAACAAACATGTTCTCATCATTAAAGCACGTAAACATTGACGACCAATTCTGGTAGCTAAATCATATAAATACCTAAATCTCGTCTCTACATCGATTCAACACCGACGAACAAGTCTTGCTACTTAAACATATAATCACTGACGATATAATTTCATCACTAAATGGTATAATTAGTTACTATTTACACGTCTATAAATCATATTAACAATGACAACCAAGTGTTGACACTAAAACGTTTGACCAAATCTTCGTAGTGACGGCAAATTGGGGTCATTAAGTATTTGTCACTAAACATCCCCTTTAGTGACAAAACTAGACCGTTTAGTGACGGCCTAGCAGTGACAACCAATTTCATCACTATGATAGTGATGAGAATTTTTTTCGTCATTCAATGTACGATTCAGTGACAAGTGAACATGAGTGAATTCATCAACATACTGTTTAGCTACGACCCTATATCGACGACTACCCGATGACACTTTATTCGTCACTAAAAGGTTTTAGTGACGAAAATCGGGATTTTAGTGATAGATTTGACTTGTCGCTAAATATAATTTTTCTTGTAGCGTCTTTCGAGCAAGATCTGTTTTTAAAAGTCGCCGATAAGAAAAAATATCATAAACAATTTTCAGAATATAAAATCGTGCCTAGAGTGTGGAAGAAATTTTTATAAATGTAATAGATTTTTTTTTGTAGACAAATTAAAATTTCCTTACACAAGAGGTTACCCAAAATACATTTCATGAATTCGCCCTGCTTGAGGGATGAATCTTCTTGAAAATCCTCATGGAGAAACAGCCTCCAGGCATGCTCTTCTCATCATTTTTATTCACCAACATATTTCCGTCATCCGTTCTTCTCATCTTCTCCTTGTGGATTCTCTTCAGTACAAACACTTCTGCCATCACGATTGAACCTGTGGACATCTTGTTTCTATTATATGCTAGGCTTATGAAGAAACTTTATGACAGTTGCAAGTGCCAAATGGGCTCTATTTATATATTTTTTGAGAAGGTAGTTTTTTGAGAAATCTATTTACTCCTTCTGTACCAGCTCTATTTGCACTTCTATTTTCTTGACACTTTTCTCTGTCAAAATTTGACCGCATATTTGAATAGATTTATGGATAATAATATTATCGTATGTGGTATTGTTCAATTCGTCGTAACAAGTAATTTCTAAATATCAACTTTTTATTTACCGTTATTATACGTATGTAAAGATATTAACGGTCAAATATGTTTGTTGAACAACGTGATAATGATGACGGTGCAAATCTAGCTATACAAGGGAGTATATAATTGATTGAAGAGATGGGTTTTGTCGCTTAATATTGGAGCTGAGGCGAAGCTAGTCTAGTGGATAGCTGTAGTTATCATGGCCACTCACTAATCACTATACAACCTTTGAAAAGTTGTTAAAGGTCACTCCACCTAATTAAAGGGTAACGATAATTGAATAGTTTCATTTTATTATAACATAAGTATATTACCATCAAAAGGTTACTACTCACACACATTCTCCTTAGGTTTAGTTGGATATATAACTGGGTTTTTCTTTCTCTCCCTTTCCTTTTCTTTTTCTTTACATAAAAAGCAAGTCATGCACCTGTTATGGTTGGAGATTTGACAGACCATTACTCATTTATTAATAATTATAGAAACAAAAGTAAAAGAGGAGGGAAACTTATAAAACATATTCTAATCTTCATTATTTTCAATCATTTTCTTCCGTCTCTCCAAATAAAAGATGGTGAAAGAATTTTATTTTCCTTTCATATTCTTTAAATCTCTTTGATTTCTTCCAGAGTTAGATTTCTACTTAATCAGTTGTGGGCCTTTTCCCCTTTATTAATTGTGGTGATTCTTCTTTCTTTCAATTAGTATGGACTATTATCGCCACATATATGTGCAATATGTTTTGGTTAGATTTAGATGACACATGCAATCTGCTATATTGATCAATGACTCTTTTGTTCATGGTATTACGTACGTTGCAGCTCTCTCAGTAACATGGTGAATTGATGATTCTAATGTCTTTTCCTTTCTTCTAATTAATTTATGGATTTCTCTAATTTTGGTTACTATTCTGAGAACAATATTGCTTATTGAATTTCACATTTGTAATTAGATAATTAATTTGATTGATGTATAGTTTAAATATTATATTAAAGAAGGCTTACATTAAAAGGCGATTTTAGTTATTATAATTAATGTTTGGCGTATTCCCAACACCATCATTAAAAAATAGTTACTAAACACTCGTGCTTTGCAAAAATCTTATACTTTCTTTATCCTGATATCTTGTTTCAAACACAAGTATAGCTAGGCAAATAAATTCATTGTATTGAAGACAAGCGAAGGAGAAAAAAACTTGAACGATGAAAAGAAAGTTAGATAGGAAAATAAATGAAATCTTTCTAAAACAAACATAAAGCTAAGTAGGAAAACAAATTAACGTCCAAAGAGAAAAGTAAAAATAACACATTAGGATAGAGTAGGTACACATTATCAATTACTTAATAGCGGTTACATGTACGATATTATTAATTGAAATATTAGGATTAAGTTTTTTATATGTTGTGTCATACATTTAAATAAAAAATATAGAATTTTATTTAAAATTTTAAAGTTTAGTCATTTGAAGAAAACTATATGAGATAGTTAAAAATCATTAGATATTGAATACAAATAAAATTTGATTACTTTTATTTCATTCAAATTATTTAAAAAATAATTATTTATATGTTGAGTATCATTTTAGAAAGCTATCATATAATTATGTATCTCATTGCAATAGATAAAAGTAAATATCAAATAATCTTATTAGTCTCACTAATTATAAAATGTTCCTATTTAACATTTAGTCGGTTTAAAACAAGATTTTGTCATGTATAAATTAATAAATAAATAATATGTATACATATTTCTATCAGAAGTACTCTATCAATGTATAACTAATTTGAACATTTTATTATTTATGATTATGTGTTTCTTTAAATTTTATTCGGTGATACATATAGTACAATGAAATATTTATGGTATTAATTATATCTTAAGAAGTTATATATTTGAACTATGATTGATTATACACAGTAAAGAATTAAATCACTAATATATTATAATATTAATATAAGTTATGACTGATTATAGATATTAAAGAATTAAATC
>JAULKM010000008.1:19290134-19312687 GCA_032355605.1 Rubia tinctorum
GTAGTCGATTTTATAGTACTCGCAACGTAGAATCCAAAAATGTCATCCACCGGACCCAATTCATTTCGGATCCTACTAAAAACTGAGCCCAAAAGTTGACGAAAATCAACTATTTTCCAACACCAATCTGAGAAATAAACAGACGGTTACCATTTCCTACTGGATGTTTGTCATCTCCGTGATAATCCTCTACAATTGCCAATTTTTGGATGTCCAGAGAAACGTGATCGGTGACGACGGTGTCAAAATACCATGAGGGATTGACCACTATAAATGGACTGCGGTGCTGAGCCATATTAGCCTGCCTTTTTTCTTCTCATGGATTGTGATGACGAGACGGGAAATCAATTTGATTTGAACGTTGCCAACAACCAACTGTTTCATGTCCCGATTTATGGCACAACTGGCACTGAGGGCGTCGACAATGCAGATCATAAAACCGAGAGCTAGAAACCAAACTTGAGACATGGTGGGAAGGAGATGCAGATTTGCTGCTGTAGCGATTGACATTGAGTGCCGAGGGAGCAGAAGAATGGTGCAGGAGCCATGGTTGGAAGGAGATAAGTAGAGGATTGATGAGGATGCTCTTGTTCAAGTAGAGCTTCTTCCTAGAGAATCATGCTAACAAGATCTTCAATGGAGTCTGTGTTATCCTTAATCATAAGTTTTGCTGTAAATGCACCATTAGAGGAATCTAGACCACATAGAATATGGCTAATAAGGTCCTCGTCGGAAAGAGGATGTGTATTTTCAGCCAACGAATTTGCAATGGATTAACATGGTTTGATCCTTTGGACAAGGTTTGCAGCTCAACCTTCATAGCCATGCGTTGAGCTCTTGTCTGAGCCCGAAACGTCTTCTCAATTGCTGCCCAAGCCATGTGAGAAGATGCTGCACCAGCGACGATAGCCAGAACTCGTTCAGATAAGGTAGATTTGATCCAAAGAAGTCTCGCTAACTCGCTTCTTCCAGACTGAAAAATTGGGATTGTGGTCAACAAAAATATACCATCAGCAGTTGTAACGGAATGAGTCTTCGACAGCGGGGCAGGAGCCAGAATAAAGGATTCGAGAACTAAGGTTTCAAGCGCTGAAATGATGTTGTGCGCCATGGAGAGTAATTTTCACTTTCAAGTTTGATACTGATGGAAGGTATTTGGAAATTTAGGTTGTGAGAATCGATGGCAAGTGCCAGAATGTTTTGGTTGGCAACCATTGATTGCTAGAAGAGAACTAAAACACCTCTAAACATGGGCGAAAGCAGGATACATACGTGGCGGACAGTGGCGGAACTAAACCGAAACCTGAGCAGTGGCGGATCCTGGGTTGGGGCAGCATTTACCCCTTCATTCACCGGAGTTTGGGGGGCGGCCGCGCTGGGGGGGGGGCCCCAACCCCCCCCCCCCCCCCCCCCCCAGTTCTGCCGCTGGTGGCGGAGGCTAATCTATCAGTAAAAAAATCTCAAATTTTTTCCATAATCAAAGGAACCTGGTAATTTTATTTAAAAAATTTACTATCCAAATTCCCTTTAATTTTTGTCTAGGCGGGGCTGAAGCCCCCTCCAGCCCCCATGTAAATATGCCCCTGGCTTAGAAATCATGTTAAATTTCAAGGTATCTTGGTCCTCCTCTTTACCAATTGGTACTAAATGGAGTTGACCTGAAACCTTATATGTAAGTCATTTAGTATTTAAGAAATCGATGTGCATATATCATTCAACATGCCCCTTTACGTGAAAATGTGGAAACACTTATCGACTTATATTGAACCAAATTAAAGGGGATTCACACATCAACCCAATAACCCAACCTAGTTTCTGATACCATAAAAGGAAAATATTTTTACAAGTTTACAAAGGAGAAAATTATATATGTGGCGTTATAGTAACCGGGTGTGGATGCAAATATCTAGGGTGCGTCCTCAGAATTGTCATTCATTTTAATTTTCTAAAAATGGAGGACGCATTCGCTAAATGCGTCCTCAGAACCATCTTCTTTTCTTTTTATTTTATTTTTGAAAATAGAGGATGCATTCAGAATGCGTCTTCTGAACTTTCATTTTTTTTAAAAATTATTTTACCAAAATTATATTAATCAATCAATGACATAAGATTAGATGAATGGATAAAATTTGGCGTAAAAAATATTGTTAAAATAAGGGTGTGAATTAAACTCTTCCCTATATATATTGTATCCCAGCACTTACTGTATCCTCACTAATAAATCAGTTAAATAATTGAATAGTTATTCATCATCCACTATTTAAAAAAATAATTTACATATGGTATCCCATGGGTATGATACTTACCATATCCCCACTAATCAATCAGTTAAATAATTGAATAGTTATCAATCAAATGATAATTTGGGGAATTGTTTTAGAAATGTGTATTTTACAAACCAATTTCTAAACGGTACATTGAGCATACATTCTATCCCATGATTGAACGAGGTAATAATAATTGATAAATTAAAACTAATTTAATTTAATTCCAATTATATAGCTGGAGATAACTACCAACTAGTTTAGATAACTGATGTGCTTCCAAGCATCCTTTACCGTATTCCGGGTACCTATACTCTGGGGATATCATACTTACCCAATCCCCGGGGATAACATGGTATAATTTACCTATATAAACATGACTTTGGGGATATCATACTTACCCTATCATTGGGTTATAGTATAATTTGCATCATAAAAGTATTAAAAATGCATAGAAAAGCAACTTATATTCCTTTATACCCAGCACATTTTATTTAGATTTTTAGAAAGATATTTTATCCAGTTATTTTATACACCTATGGCAACAAGCTGCGACGAACTAACGACAACAATTTTTTTTGAATTTGGGTCAATGTTTTACAATTTTGGGGAAGTAAAATATTTGGTTCTTTTTTTAATTCAATTGGATTTTAAAATATTTCAAAAAGAATAAAGGGAAGAGACCACATTACTGGATGCTTCTTCTAATTTTGTTTTTGTTTTTTTATTCTACTAATTTCTCAAATAAAAAATTTTGAAAAATAAAAAAGACGTTGAAAATATGACTTGGAAAATATAAAAAAATTTAGAGGACGCTTTATTTGTTTTTAAAAATAAAGAAAGCTTTAATTTTTTTGCTAAATATTACCGGGTTTAATTTTCACCTATTGGCTCTTCGGCACCATTACACTGGAAATTTCCCTCATGGACAATCTCGTGAACGTCACTTGTTTCCAGCAACCTCGCACGAACCCGGAACAGTAGATTTGTAAGCGTGCAACACCTCACGCCAGCCGCATGGCGCCAAGGGGGCCCTCGAATCCCACCTGTCAAGTGCACCCAGTGGGTTTCCGAGGCTGGCCTTGAAATCCATTACTGCCTATCTCGCCTTCGCCACCATCTGCGGCGGAGCAAAACAAGAAATGGATGGAGAACTTGCAGAACGCAAAGCAGAACAAGAAACGAGCGGAGAACTTGTAACGTGCAGTGGAAGCTTAATTTGCAACCCAAAACTCGTAGCGGCTTTGTTAGTTGAACCCGAAGCTCGCCAGTGTCAAACTCGAAGTCGTCGATGGAAGCTAAAAAAATCTTTAAACCCAAAAATTGAAGGAAAAACTATATTGCCCCTAAAAAAATTCCATGGAAACTGAATTTTATGGTTTGACAGTACGAAATGGTCATATCTCAACATTTTTGTCAGTTTCGAGGTCAAAAGTGTTCAAAATAAATGGGGTTAAAGGAACTTTTGTATTTACTTTTTGCAACATGTTTCTCTACTTCACCCTAGGGTGAATGTCTCCTGTTAAACTAACTAAAGGTTGGACCATTTATTTTTTAAAAAACTTCATTTTTATAATTTTAAAGTCGAATTATAATTATTTATATGTTGGAATTTATTTTAAAAGAATTTCATAATTATGTATAGAGACTGTCTCTTGAAAGATGGTCTTTCCATAAGTTATGGAAAGACCAAGGTTTAAAGTGCAAATTAGAAGAAATGAAAGTAAAATTTTCGGATTGCATGAATCAGGTTATGAACTTTATAACTACTACACGTTGCATGATAAAATTTTAATATTGCAAATAAGACCTTTTACCTTTTTTATTTTAATTAAACTCTATCTTTCCATAAGATTATGGAAAGACGGTCTTTCCCAAGACTTTACCTTATGTATATCACAATGCAATAAATATAAATAAATATCAAATCACCATATTAGTCATACTAATTATAAAATGATCTCGTCTAACGGTTAAGCAGACTTTGTGCACACTAGGGATCTTGATTAATAAATATTATAGTAACTGTATTTTGTGCCTAAGGAGTTTCATTATCGTGCACGATTGTAGATTACTAAGTGTGTGCCTGCCGGAGTTGTGCTTATAAAAGTAGGGAAAAGACCAGTTTCAGATTTTTGCCCAAAAATAACTTATACTTTTAAAATAATTAGTTTTTTTGAGTTTACCAAACGCTAAAACGGTGCTTACTTTATAAGTTAAACATTTATAAATCTTGTCAAACACACCATAAATATGTAGCAAGTAATAGTAAACGAATTCTTAGACTCCTAAATTATTGTCATCGTTCACCTTTGACCCTTCATTTTATTTTTGAATACTTTTGACCCTTGAATACATACTCCTATTAATAGGAGTGTTAAATCTCACTTCTATATAGTCAAACCATGAGCATCTCCAATGCAAAACTCTCTTTGGAAAACATTAAAAGACATATAGGATTGATACTCTGAGAATTTTAAAATCCACATCCAATGCAAGTGTCAATTTTGGGGGGGTCAATCTAACGTGGATGACACGTGGAGTGAAAGACTCAATTAGACCTTCTATATTCATTCGCTCATATTGAAGCCGTCAGATGTCAAATTACCAATATTAGAATTTTAACTTTTAATTATTTTTACAATTCCAAATTTAAATGTAATATTTGGATCCCAATTTGAATGTATTATTTAAATTCAAAATATAAACAAATTTAATTCATTTAATTATATTATATTGATTTAAAATATGAAAATCGATATTTTAAAATTATAATCTAAAAATCAATAATATTATAGAAACGTAAAAGTAAAATTCAATTTATGTTAAATTTAATTAGTGTGAATTATTATTTCTTAATTTTAATTCATAATTTAATTAATATTTTAGTATTATTTATTTATAAAAATGATAGTTAAATTGTAAGTGAAATTAGAGTTTCTAATTATTAAATATGAATTTTATTTATCGAAAAACATTCACTGGAGGTGTAAAATCGATTCATGGCTAAGGGACGGGGCCGACAAAAGAAGAAGGTGGTCGTGTCACCAGAGGAATGGATGAATTCTAGATTGGAGAAGGTGGAGGTGCACAGGGAGGAGGAAACAACAGATGAAGTAATGGGAGAAGAAGATCAAAGTCAAAATGAGGGGGTTCAGAACAAAATCGAGGTAACCCAACCTAATTCAGCTGAAATTAGGTCGGATAAACTGTGGGTAGACATTATTAGTGGGGATCAAGTTCAGGGGAATGAATTGCAAATGAATTTTGTTGCTCCTAAAATTGTGGATGGTGGTAAAGAAGTTGAGATTGAATTGGAACATAACGAAGATGAAATTAAATATTAGGATTCGGCTTTGATTATGTATGTTATAGGGGGTGAACTGACTCTGAATGCTCTTAAGAGATACATGATTAGAATGTGATCAATTATGGCTTTACCGGAAATGCTCTATAATGATGAAGGGTATTTTATCCGGAGATTTAAATCAGTTCAGGATAGGGATGAAGTGATAAGAAGAGGTCCGTATAGCATCTTCAATATGAATATGTTCTGCATCGGTGGAAGAACTTTTCATTGAAAAATGACATGGAGAAAACTTTGCCTATTTGGGTGAAATTGCCAAGTCTGCCCTTGCATCTATGGAGAGTCAAGAGTCTGGCTAAAATTGGAAGTTTGACTGGGAATCCTATATGTAATGATGAATGTACATCTAATAAGCTAAGGGTTTCATATGCGAGAATTTTGGTGGAAATTGTCATTACACAGAAAATCCCAGATTTTGTTACAACCAATGATGTGGAGGGAAACAAGATGCAGCAGAGTATAGAACTAGAGTGGAAACCTCAGTTTTGTGTGAAATTCCAAATGGCTGGGCATATGTGCAAAAAAGAGGCAAAAAATAATATCATACAACAATGACCTAAAATTGTTGTACATGCTGAGAAAGTGAAACTCATGGAAAAGAATGAAGAGGCACAGAAGGAGAAAGTTGATGAGATGATAAAGGAGGAAGAATGGAGTGTAGTGAAAGCTAGAAGCAAGGGGAAGGAGAAAGAAGCAGAAAATCTGTAACTGATCAAGGGACTGCAATCAAATGAACTAACAGCCAACTATAATAGGAGAGAGGTGAGTAATCTGAAGGCTTGGACTGGTCTGGTAGATGCCTTTGGGCATGTGCCATGATAGTTACATGGAATGTGAGAGGGATGAATAATGCAGCAAGAAGTGGAGAGATTGCATCCCGTTTCTGTGATTCGAATTTGATGTTTACTGTTTAATGTTCTAGTTGAAACAAGGGTGAGAAAAGAATATATAATTTTTAAAAAAAAGAGGATGTTAGGAAGATATTTGGAGCTAAATGGTGTTATGCTGAAAATTATGAACAACATCCAAATGGTAGAATTTGGGTTATGTGGGATCAATGAAAGCTCGGTGTTAGAGTCTTAAAGAAAACTGAGCAGATGATTGGCTGTGAAATCAGGGAGAAATTTGGTGTGTTGTGAAATCTGGGAGTCCCGTTAACCAGTAGAAGGCCAAATCTGATTACTTTTCAGCCTCTAATGGAGAAAATGATAAGCTGGTTAAAGCTTTGGAGTGCTAAAACACTCAGTTATGCTAGGAGATTGCAATTAATTAATAGTGTTTTGTTTGAAATTTTAATTTATGGATGCAGAGCTTTCCCCTACCCAAAGTTGTATTGAAGTATGTTGATGCCCTATGTAGATCTTTTTTGTGGAGTGGTGGAGAAGAAGTGACAAGAAAATCACATGTAGCATTGGAGAAGGTTTGTGCTGAAAAGAAGTATGGAGGTATGAATATTATTTCTCTTGAAGTGTGGAATGAGGTTATTATGTTAAAACTGTTGTGGAACCTGTGTAAGAAAGCTAATAAGCTTTGGATTAGATGGATTCATTATATACAAGGTGCTAATGTGATGAGCTTTGGGATGCATTATGATTCTTCTTGGCTATTTAAAAACATCACTAAACTCAGAGGGAAGGTGGCTGGTAATGCAGAATGGGAAAGGCAACTAGATTTGCGAAAATTCAGTATGAAGAGCATGTACAAAGCTCTCAAGAAATGCTCTGAAATGGTGCAGTGGAGAAGTATTATGTATGGCAATATGGCTAGACCTAGAGCTGTATTTAGTTTGTGGATGGCGTTGCACGGGAAGCTGGTTACTAAGGACAAGCTGATACGATTTGGATTCAAGGTAGAGGCTAAATGTGTTTTCTGTGCAAGGAAGAAACCATGAAGCATTTGTTCTTTGAATGTCAAAAAACTTGTAAGATATGGGAAGCCATGTTGGAATGGTTGCATATCAGAAGGAAAGCAGAATACTAGGATACTGAATCAATTTGGATACTGCAAAAAGTTCAAGGCGGGGGATGGAGAAGTGGAATGATGAAAATGGAAGCTGCCGAATGCATTTATAGGATATGGAAATGGAGAAAGGGTGTTTGTTTTGGAAGGTTTGAAAACGAAGATATAATTGTTAGAGATATCATTGAATGTATTATAACTAAATCTTGGATGAAAGCTAAGCTGAGAATGCATTGTGCTAATTTTATGATGATAGATAGTATTGTAGTAAGGAGATGAGATGATGTAAATGATGAAATTTTGATAGAAATGAAAGTATACTATTTCCAAAAAAAATATGAATTTTATTTAAAATAAATTAGGCACGGTTTTTTCATAGGATTATGGAAAGATGAAGTTTAATTATAATAATAAATGGTAAAATGTCTTTGTTGCAATATTAAAGTTCTATTATGCAACGTGTAGTAGTTATAAATTTCATAATCCGGTTCATACAACCCGAAAATTTTATCTTAATTTCTTCTAATTTACACTTTAAACATTGGTCTTTCCATAACTTATGAAAAGAACGTTTTTCAAGAGACGGACTCAATAAATTAAACCAAATATATTTTAGATGAAATTATTATTGAATAATTTTGATAGAAAATAATGTGTTTCATACTAAAGTGATGTTAACTGACGCTTTTGCATTGAAGTGCAAAATTTCTAAAAACTTCTCAATCAAAACTCTCATATCCACGTCATATTGACTCCTAATAAAATGTTGACAAATGGCTTTTATTTTTACTCACGACTCCTTGTACGTGGAGATGCTCTTAAATTTATCTTTTATTAATTTTTTAAAGGACAAAAATATCTTAATATAAATCTTTGAAATTAAAAAAAAAATCTCTTAACAGTTTTCAGATTCCCCCACTGCCTCTAATAATGCAGTGCCGGTCGTTTCTAATTTGTGAATTATTTTATCTACGTGTCAATCAATCTACTTGTCTTGTAAATGGTCAATTAGTCTACGTGTATATTTTACCAACTTAACTTGTTTTATTGCATAATTATTTATTTCTAAATTAGCCTCCAACCAATTAACATAATTATATTAGAATCTTCAGATTAAATTCCCCTTTAATATTTAACCTTTGCTTTTCAAAGTTTTAGAGTTTTATTATTTATCTAAGTGTGTAATTTCTAATGTATATCCTAATATATCATCTAATTTATACAATATCAAAAAATTATTAGTTATAAAATGTATCTAAATTTTAATAAAGTACTTAAATATTTTCAAACTTTTGCTGGGTAATTGACATCTCATTATATTTAAATATATTGATATTGTGAAAATCAAGATAATTTTAGGAAAAATAGACACTCCCTTTATTTCAATTAAATTTGAATAACATATTTCTACGGTTTTCAATAAATTTGTATGATTGCTAGTATTTTGAACTATTTATAATAACGGTGTAATGTTGATATTTAGAATTACATAACATGTGTAACAATTATCACATGCAATTTTATAGATACTTATGTTCAACATTCAGTAATTTTGACTGAAAAATGATTTAGCGCAAGTTTAATTAAGACAAGAAGTATTAAAATGTTTAGCTTATTTTGTATGTAAACTTATTGTGCTTCCAGTGAAAAGAATTTATAGATCCATCACTGCCCGTCTAGCAGTTGATCGTTCTAAGGCAACACTTTATGTACATTATAATATGTTTCCGAATAAATTACTAAGTGATTAGGGGACATATAATCAAAGAGTCCGTCTAATGAAACACAGTTTTTGCATAAATTATGAAAAAATCAAGGTTTAAACCGTAAATTTAAAAAAATTAAGATTAAAATTTTAAGTTGCATTAATCGGGTCATAAACTTATAACTACTGCAAGTTGCACAATAAATTTTTAACATTTCAACTAAAATCTTTTACTTTTCTATAGTTTTAATTCAACTCATTTTTCCATGTTATGGAAAATGGTCTTTCCCAATAATTTGACATAATCAAACATACAAAAAGAATAAAAGCAGGGGAAAATTATGACTAAATTGTTTTTTTTCATAACATAACATCTTATACCATCTTTTGATTTTCGAGACCAAAACCACGTTTGATTTTCGAGACCAAAACCACGTCCTTTGAGTACCCGCAAATTTAAAATGAAATTTTCGATTCGCAAAATCATATTTCGAGTGATTTTCGGGGACTAAAAGATGGTATAAGATGTTATGTTAGGAAAAATAATAATTTATTTTACCTGAATATCAACCGAAATCTGATTTTGTGGACTGAAATTTTATTTAGAATTTGTGAGATACTGAAAGACGTGGTTTCGATCAAAAGATGGTAGGAAAAAAAAAAACAAGTCAGTCGAAAACTAAAGAGGCGGAATGTGTAGACCAAGAAACACTGACCCGGTTTGTTAAGCTCTTTGCACAGATTTTGACTTGGTCAAGCCATCGAAATGAACCCAGAAAATAAAACATATTCTAAAATCATATCACGAATTAATAATACACAGACTAATAATTCCTCCTAATTACCAATTTACCACGCTTAATACAACAAAATCATCTGCTAAACAACGGCTCTTCCGTAATCGTATCCAACAACGGCTTCCTCGACTTGCAGGACCCCAGCCTCAACCGATACTCCATATTCCCCAGCGCGTCAATCTCACGCTCCGACGAGTTCAATCTCAGCCGTCCATCCCCATCATCCCGACCACCGTCCTCCGCCGCCGCCACCACCTCAGGCTTCACCCTGCCGCCCGCAATCCGCCGTGCCGCGGTGCTCGTAGCCATCATGATCGCCGCCACATCCGCGGCGGTGACGACGGAATTCACCCTCCGCATCGGGAACATGATGTAGACGCTCCCGAGCTCCAAGTCGTCGTCTGCGGAAAGCGCGGCGAACCGCCGCCCCATGTTTAGGGAGGCGGAGGTCACGAGGAAGTAGTTGGGGGATTCTAACATGAGCTCCGCCGCCTTGACCGGTTGCCGGAACTGCCGCACCTCGCCGCCGGGGAGGATGACCCGGGCGGCTCTGGCGGACTTCATTTTGGGAGTGGGGAGGTTGGTGCAGGAGACTAGGTTTCCCATGTCGACGAAATGGACCGCCGGTGTGAAAAATATGCGAGGGGGCTGGGTTTTTTTATAAGGGGATTCGGAATGTTATAGATGAATAAAGGCATACATTTTGCGTGTCGATGAATGCGTCGTGTAATCATTACGCGTAAGTTGTAAAAAAAATTGGTGTACACAAATGGACATTTGAAATAATTACGCGTAGGATTAGGATGGGAAAAATGAAATAAAAGTTCTCTCATGGCGAAATGCAAAACAATAATTATATACCAATACCTACATAATTATATACCAATACAATAAATATTTGATTCTTAGCATATTTTATTAAGCATAATTAAAACTTGTAAAAAGTTGATATTCTGAAAATATATGTCATAACGAATCTAACAAGGTATCACTCAATAATATTTATACGTATACACCTATTCAATTTTGGAGTCAAAGTTAGGAAATTTTGACTATATGAATAGTTAAATTGCTGCTTGAATTGGGACAGAGGGAGTACATAGTTTTTATATAAATTCTACAAGACATTATTTCCTTTGCATACTTAATAAAAATTGCAAACGGATTTGTTTTCTTCTAAAATGGAACATAATTAAAAATTGAATATTAGTGAAATCAAGGTATAAAGCCTTCACAATAAAATTTATCCATTACTTAGAGAAACGTTATTTTTTTAAAATAATTAAGAGGTATATATAGACTCCCGTGCCTTTTCATAAAAGGAAATAAAGTATTTGGCAAAGCCCGTTACAAAGATATAAAAGAAAAGTAGGCTAAGCTAAGCTATGACAAAAGAGGTTGCCATCAAAATGATGGCTTTACAAAAGTAACTAAGTTGTTGTTGATTCATGATTTTGACATATTTACTTTCTTTCTTGTGATTCCACCTATCCAAACTTCCACCTCTGTGTTAGTTTGGTGGTGGCCAGACATGATAGAATTAGAAATGAACGAGAGCCCTAGGAGATCTTGAGGGGGGCTGGCTGAGATTTGGCACCAGATGAGAGTGTCGCTTTCCTTCCTTCATGCTGTTTATTTCACTGGGAAATGTGCTGGGAAATGTGTTGGGTGTAGAGATTTTCCTTCAGCTGGAGCAATAGAGTACCTGCAAGAAGAGAAAAACCAGCATATTGTGTTCCCTAATGGAAAATTGTGCTTAAAACTAAAAGATGCTTACTACATAAAAGCTAACTTCAGAGATTAATTCCATATGCTTCAAAGTATCATGCAATGGGTGAGTGTAAGTCATTTACAGGACCAAATTAAACATGAAAAATTAAACACATGTATTACATGCATAAAGCTGGGAGTTTATGGGGATGATATCTTGATATCCTGACTGTTGGGATATCCATCTGATCCATTCTAATTAGTCCCCTAGTCCTTGCACCAAGCTGATCCCACGATGTGATAGAATCATTCGATGATTTACCTAACTTGGCAAGAGAGTCAACCACCGTATTCGCCTTCCTATAAATATGTTTAAAAGTGATGTCTCCTAATTGTTCCTAAGACTCACACATCTTGAGAATAGTGTGTGTGGAGCTTTGGTGGGGGATTCTATATAGGCTAAAACCTACAAACAATCTGTATCTATACAAGTATAAGTCTAGGCAGCTTTAGCTAATTTTTCCAATGTAAATTCAAAGTTTTTAAGCTCAGCCTCAAGTGGGGATCTCTCATTTGATATGAAACTATACGCATTTAGCATTATTCCTACTGTATTCCAAAATATGACCCCATGGGAGCTAGACTTACCTGGTATGAATGATGCATCAATGTTACATTTAATCCCAAACTCCGGTTTCTTTCATATAACCAATATGGGGGATTTGAAGCTGATTTGCCTCATGTAAGGTATAAGTCCAGACTGAATCCACAAATGATCTATTCAGTTTCCAGTCATAGAGCTTGCAAAGAATATATTAAAAGTAACCTCTCTGATACTATGGACTATAGAAGACAGTGAGGTTTGAGTACCTTCAAATATATACTTATTTCTGGCCTTCCAAAGAATCCAGAAAGTTGTAAGGCCTAGTATTAAAATTATTCTAGATTGAGTCTTAGAGAGTGCAGGGTTATTGCTATAGAAAGAGAGCCTATCCCAGCATGAGTTTAAAGTCTGATGCCTAATAAGCATACAAGCATGAATTTTCTCCCAGACAAGACATGTAAAGTGGCATCCATTAAAGAAATGCTCTAGGCTATCAGCAACATCACATTTCCAACATTTAGAGGGTAGATGAAAGCCAATATTGGACAATATATCATCAAAAGGGAGGTAGCTATTCATTGTCCTCCAAATGAAGATAGAGATTTTACCTGGTATGAAAGACTTCCAGATTTGAGTGAGAGATCTTCTTGTTGGATTTTTTTTCTCTTAGCTTTATGTAAGCAGATTTGACTGAGAACTCACCATTTGTCATGGCCTTCCAAACTAATTTGTCCTCATGTAGATTGTTGAGTTTAATTTCCTGCAAAGTAGTGAGGATACTGGTAGCCAAGTATGTCTCCAAAGAGGGCATTAGGTGGTCTCTGTTAGCTATGAAATTAGCCAGAGAAATAGAGGGTAAAGGAACAATTAAAATTGGCCAAATTTAATATAAAGCACTAAAACCAATCCAATTTCCATTCCAAAAACTGCATAAACCTTTTCCTGGAATGATCTGGGAGTTGGAGTTACAAAATTCAGTCACTCCACAGATTCTTTTCCATGAAGGGCGGTTTTTAGTTGAGTTAGGCAGGGACCATAAAAATTTGGTCCATATCCTATTGTTTTCTTGCATTTTCCACCATAATTTACAAGAAAACGCATTTACAAACTGATGTAGAGATCTTACTCCCAATCCATTATCATCAAAAGGAGAACATAGCTTAGCCCATGATCTCCATGCCCTTTTTTGACTTAATAATTACTGCCCCAGAAAAAAGATGATGCTTTCCTCTCAATTTGTTCAATAACAAATTTAGGTGGCTTAATGGTGGAAAAATATGAACAGGAAGAGACACAATGCATGATTTGATTAGAACCAATCTTCCAGTTTGTGTTGACCATTTGTTTTTCCAGTTCTTTAGTTTATTATCAATGGATTCCAGCAGCTCCCTGTAGTGAGAAACCTTGTTTTTCCAGAAAAAATAGGTACCCCCAAGTATTTAAAATATCCATCTCCCTTTTTCATTCCTAAGATGGACCTAACTTGTCTATGTTTATTGGTTGTAGCCTTATTAGATAAATGGCAATCACTTTTATGGTAGTTAAGTAGTTTCCCCAAAACTAATTGATGGGCATCTAAAAACTTCCTAATAGACCTCAGATTTCTACTCCCACCCCTAAGAAAATTATTGTATCATCAGCATACATCAAGTGAGTTATGTGTACAACATCCTTTACTGCAAAGAAATACTGTAATTTACCTGCTTGAAAATACCTAATGAGTGACCTAGAGAAGTATTCAATGATGACATTATAGAGAAAGGGAGACAGTGGATATCCTTGCTTAATTCCCCTTGTGGCTTTAAAAAAAAACCCCGAGGAGCCATTAAATAGTACAGAATAATAAGCAGCACTGATATTTGCCAAAATTAACTTTACAAAAGAGCCACAGAAGCCAAACTGTAGCAAAACAAAATTTAGAAATCCCAAGAGACCATATCAAATGCTTTGTGCATGTCTAACTTAAGGATTAAATTATGATTATTGCATTTTTTATTCAGAAGCCTAGAACACTGTTGCATTTGGATAACATTATCCGAGATGTCCCTATTTTTAATGAAAGCAGATCGTTCCTCTGAAATTATCAAATTCATTACCGGTTTTAGTCTATCCATTAGTAATTTGGAGAACACTTTGTTAACGAAATTGAATAAACTAATAGCCCTATAATCTGCAAAGCTTCGTGGGGATTGCTTTTTGGGAATCAAAGTTATCCATGTTGCAGCTATGACTTGAGCAACTTTCTTTCCTGATAGAAATTGATTAACAACATTGAAAAGATCATGTTTAATGGATTCCCATGCAAACCTATAGAATTTTGCTGAGAATCTATCTTGGCCAGGAGCATAATCGTAATTAGATTCAAAGACAACTCTTTTAATTTCTTCCAGGTTTGAGAGCTGGAGGAGCTTAGAGTTAGTTTCCTCATCTATTAGCTTAGGAATGGCCTGTAAAAATGGATTTAAGAAACTCCCTGATGAATCCTGTGGGGTTTGGGTTAGCAGTGTTTTAAAAAACTGTACCCCTTTTACAACAATTTCATTTTGGTCAGTAGTCCAAGACCCATCTTGCCTTTAATTTTTGTAATAAGTGTTTTAGAGTTCCTCTCCTTATTTGCCATGTGAAAAAATTTAGTATTAAAGTCTCCCAGTTTTAGCCATCTAACCTTAGACTTTTGTTGCCAATAAATTGATTTCTCTTTTAGTGCTCTAAGTAAGGAGGCCTTATGCAGGTTAAGGTTGATCATGTTTTGGTCTGTGTGGGCTACTAGAAGGGCTTGGAGAAAAGTTAAGAATATACTTGGTATAAAGTTTTATATTTTTACTTTATTGAATTAAACATTAAAGACATCACTAAATTTGAAATATTATGTTAAATGATTCAAACAAGGTAATGCTTTTTACCATCTTGAATTATGTCTCCTCTATTTTGTATTATTTTTAGTAATTTAATAAAAATAAAAATAACTATCGATTGAGCTTTCAATGTTACAATCAATTATATTATAATCTCCGAACATCTCGTCGTTGATTGTAAAAAAATACTACTAAATATCAGTTTTGGATAGAAAAAGAATGTGCAAACAAAGAAGAAAGCATCCACAAGAGAATAATACCTCGTAGAAGTACCGAGAAATAGAGATGATTTGATTTAATGGTTAAACCAATCTCGCTTATTGACATCCATCTGGTTGAATGAGGTTCAAAATGATACTCCAGTACTAAATTAAAGCTATGATTTGATCACCAGACTAACATTTCGTCACATGTTTGTGTTTGAGGACACGGTGCATTAATATCCAAGTACAATTTCTCAAATACCACGAGTGGAGTATGAGTGGAAAAGTAACTTGCGCTCTCTCTCCCTAGGAAAAGAACAAGAGCACACCTCCCTTCTCCAAAAAAAAAAACATAACATAACAACCTACTTGGAGAGCCGCCGCCGCCTCCACTAACGGGCCGGTGGTTCCTCCCCTCTCCTTTTCCCTTTTGCTTTTTCGGTCTTTCTTGCTTCTTGTCCTTTTCATTTACTAGATCCGAGGTAGGATAGTAGTTTTGTCTCTTTCGCATCGCATTAGACAAATTCCGGCAAGAGCATAACGTACAACTAGCCGGCGGAAAAATGAAGTCCGGTAACATCCGGCGAGGCAGAAAGGTAAAATTCCATCCGGTCAAAGATCCGATCAACGGAGGCGATCCGGCCAACGACGGCAATCCGGTCAACGTCGACAATCCGGTCAACACCGACGATCAAGTCAACGGTGAAGATCTGTCAATGGCGGCATCCCGGTCAACGGTCGTGTTAACAACGGTCATCGAACGATTAATGAACGGAGCACAGTCGACGACGGCCAAGGAACAGAGCACGTCCAAAGAATAGAGCACGGTTATCGACCGGAGAACGACCATCAAACGGAGCACGTTCAACGAACGGAGTGCAGTCAACGAACAATCAACGAACGGTCAAAGAACGGAGCACGTTCAATGAACGAAGTACGATTTACGACTGGAGCACGGTCAACAACCGGAGCACGATCAACGAATGGAGCTCGGTCAACGAACGGAGCACGGTCAACAACGGTCAATGAACAGAACACGATCAACGAACGGAGCATAGTAAATGAACGGAGCACGGTCAACGACGGTCAATTTACGGAAGACGGTCACCAACAACCTGGTCAGCAGCAGGCTCGGTCAAAGCATACAATGTCCCGGTCAAAGGCAAACAAAGTCCTGAGGGGTTTATCAGATCAACTGCAGCGAGTGGTAACACACAACTCCCCACTTCAGCTCTTCCGAAGTCCAGGCCTAAAGCACATCCAGTGTATTCTCTTTTTTTAAAGCTTATTTCTTAACCTTATGAGCTATAAATAAGCTACGTTGTAGCATGACTTCCCTGAATGAAAGCGGGGTTTTAGTTTAACTAGTTTATGGAATTGTGTTCGACTGACCAGGCGCAACTCAGGTTTTCTCCCTAATAAATGATGGTCTTTAAGTCTCTGTAACCCAGGTTGACGTGGAACAAACTCTCATACACCATCTGGTGTGGAGCTCTGATACACGTTCACGGTTTATCAAGTGGGACGCTCACCCCACTCACCCTATAAGGTTAGAATGAAATAATAAGAAATACATTAAATTCATTTTTAAAGAAAGACCAACATTTTTTCACCTTTATTTTTTATGAAATTATTTTTAACAATTATATATATATATATATATATATAATTAAATCAATTAAACGGACCGGGCTACTACGGTTCCCTCCAACTTTTTATGAAATGGACTCTGAGCAAACAAATGGAGACATCAGACAATGTGACTATGGACCCAGTCTTTCCTGTCAAAACATGATGACTGAATCAGAAGGATAAACATGGAATTGGGTTTCTTTATTAGTGAAGTGCTTCTGTTGACTAATTGAGGAATCGTCATTCTGCAGGCCAAAATGGGTATTAAAATGCTTTAATCAAACATCCAATGAACCTCTCTTTCATTAATGACTTTTAGTGTCTTACCCGACATGAAGTTCGGTGCGACTCCCATTTCCTAATAATTCCAAATAAACTAAGAGTACTAGATTTTGGCATTTCGCACACGTGTTCCTCTCATTTCAACTTCCGCACTTTGAATTTTGACATTCGATTTAAAAAATATTTTATTTTTGATTATTTTATTAAGAATGATTAAAATGTGTGAAAAGTTAATATTTTGAAACTACAACTATAACCAATCTAATAAAATATCACACAATAGTATTTATGTATGTATACTAATTCAATTTTGTGGTCAAAATTAAGAAATTTTGATTAAATGAATAGTTAAATTGCATCTTGAAATGAGAGATGGTATATTATAGTGTTCGTTGATAGGTTGAACGATATGTGTGAGCTAGGATCCAATTTAGTTTTCTAATTTGTTTTGGAAAGATATATGAAACCTCTAAATTGATAATCGGACCATAATAACAGGATATAACTTTAATACTTCCCCGTTTCTCTATTTGTGGCATAATAAATTTAAGTGAGAAAATGAGTGGATGAAATTGAATGTAGAGAGTAAAACGTAAAATGAACAGATGAAATTAAAGAAATCTTACCAAAAAAGAAAGTGTGTCATTTAAAACAAAAAACTTTTAATAAAGTAAGTGTGTCACTAATAACAAAACAAAGAGAGTAAATAATACACTTATCAACTTGTTATAAAAAGTTATGGATGATAATTTGGGGCGATAAAAGACATTTGCAATCACTTTAACATTGATATAATCATTGTGTTATGTTAATGTTTTAATTTATACTCCCTGTCCCAGTTGGATTTGTACTTTTATTTTTTTGACATTACTTTCTATCAAAATTTAACCACATATTTAAATAACTATATGAACAAAAATATTATCGTATATGATATTGTTCAATTCATCATAACAAGTAGTTTCTTAATATCAACTTTTTATTTGCTGTTATTATACGTAGGTAACATATTAACGGTCAAACATATTTTTTGAACAACGTGATAATGATGATGGTGCAAATACAGTTGGGACAGAGGGAGTAACTTTAATTTGATCAGCACATAAAATTTAAAAAGCCTAATATTTCATAAATATGCTTATTAGGGTGAGGGGTAATTATTTATACATTTGCAATATATTTTATCAATTTATAAGACTATGTACAATGGTAAAATCACTCTCAAATCACTCTTGTGATTCCAGTTCATAAAATAATTAATTTCTCTCCTCCATTTCAACAATTCAAACCACAACTAAATCACTCCATTTTTTTCTCCACAATAGTTGAAACCACTTAGAAACCACTTCATGGACCCCACTTGATTCTCTCTATCATACTCATTATTTTTATCTTTAATAATTAAATAAAATAAATTGACCAAACAAAATAAATTGTAATGTGAAATTTAATAATACACCTATAACTATTGAATTGATTTTTTTTTTCAAATTTAATTTTCAAAAATAATTTTATGAATTATAATTTAAAAGAACCATATTTTTTTAAAATGTAATTTTTATTTTTTTTAAAAAACTAAAATTTAATTTAGATTTTGAAAGATAAAAATAAAAGATTTTTTTCTTCTATTTTTTCCATTTTAAATAGAATAAATTTTTTTCAAAATTTCACAAATTCTTTTTAAAAAATAATGGGGACAAAAGGGTGCCACATGGCCTAGTAATAGGGTGTCATGTGGCACCATGGGTCAACAAAAATGGCTTGCAGGGCAGACCCACGTGCATGTATGCCTTCCGTCAGAGTTGAGACGGTTCCCTTTGTCAAACTCGGTCCCACGGGTTGAAGTGATTCAACCCGCTCTCAGCCCCCATTGTGGGGTTTTAGTTACCATTAATACTCTATTTTTAATTCAACTCACTCTCAAACCCCACTGCACATGCTCTTCGATAAAACAAGAGTATGTGTTAATTAATACATATTCAAACTAAAAAAATGATGAAAATAGAATAAATTTGGAGTGTATCTTCTTTAACCTGCAGTGGTGGACCGGACGAAACATAGACCACGTTTTTAATGGGGCACCATGGCAAAACACTAGCGTCACGGATCCAACTCTACGCACATGGGCGAGCTATAAAAACTCCAAATTCCTGTTGAAATTTCCGTAAAGACAATTGTTTCTCATTAAATCGCTGTCTTTATCCTTCAGCTTCCTTTACAAACACAATGGAGAGCTCCAGCGCCCGAAAACCTCATGCGGTGTGTATTCCCCTGCCAGCCCAAGGCCACATCAACCCGATGCTGAAACTAGCTAAGCTTCTCAACTGTGTCGGATTCCACATCACTTTTGTCCACACAGAATTCAACTACAAACAATTTCTCCACTCTAATCCCACCTGGGAAAATGGCGATGACAGCGATTTCCGATTCGCGACGGTTTCTGATGGGCTGCCGGAATCGAACCGGAGGGGGATACGGGATCTCCCAGAGCTCTGTAAATCCATGCCCGTGCACCTCAAGCAATCGTTCAGACAGCTTTTGGCGAACCTCAGCCACCCTGTTCCTCCAGTTTCTTGCATAGTTTCAGATGGTGTTATGAGCTTCACCCTGGAAGTTGCTCGGGAATTCGGGATCCCGGAGATCCTCTTCTTTACGCCGAGCGCCTGTGGGATGTTGGGATATCTTCAGTACGAGGAGCTCATCAAAAGAGGCTACTTTCCCCTGAAAGGTACCGGAAGATTTTGTACCGGAAGATTCTGTATGTGGAGAAATTAATGTTGTATGTGTGATGGCAACTGACAAATCGTCCACTCTTCCTTCCTTATGATTGTACGTGTGAGATTTTTTTTGTTGAACATGTGACAGACAACATGTAATTTGCCCCACAAACATGCAAATTTCTCAACATTTACATTTTCTTTGAATATACTGTGGTTTTTAGGGCTGGGTTTAGGGCTGATTGTAAATATTTGTCAGATGAGAGTTTCCTAAGCAATGGATATCTTGAAACTGAGCTGAATTGGGTTCCGGGAATGAAAGGGACACAGCTCAAACACATTCCATCTTTCTGCCACACGACCAACCCTGAAGACACAATGTTCAACTACAACTTAGCATCTGTGCGAAATGCCCTGAAGACTGGAGCCCTAATTCTCAACACGTTTGAAGCGCTGGAGGAAGAAGTTCTGGACACAATAAGGGAAAAGTTCCCGAGTTTATACACCGTTGGACCGCTATCGATGCTGGAGAAACAGCTTCCAGGATCCACGAAACTGGATTCGCTCGATTCCAGCTTGTGGAAACAGGATTTCGGGTGCCTGGAATGGCTCGAAAACAAGGATCCAGGGACAGTTTTGTACGTAAACTACGGAAGTTTAGTGACAGTGACCCCTGATGAGCTGAAAGAGTTCGCTTGGGGATTGGCTAACACTCACATTCCGTTTCTTTGGGTGATCAGGCCTAATATGGTGGATGGAGGGGCAGAGGCCATATCCGATGAGCTGTTGGATGAGATCAAAGGCAGGGGACTTCTCACTGACTGGTGCCCGCAAGAGAGCGTCCTCAACCACCCGTCGGTTGGAGGGTTCCTGATGCATTGCGGGTGGAATTCGACGCTGGAGAGCATTTGCGGGGGTGTCGCGATGATCTGTTGGCCGTTTTTCGCGGAGCAGGCGATGAACAGCCTGTTTATCTGCACCAAATGGGGGGTTGGAATGGAGATTGGGAGCAATGTGGGAAGAAATGAAGTGGAGGGTTTGGTGAGGGAGCTGATGAAGGGCAAAAAGGGGAAGAAAATGAAGGGAAATGTGATGGAATGGAAGGAGAAAGCTGAAAGGGCTACGCAGCCAGGTGGGACATCATTCAAGAATTTCAACTTGTTGGTTCAACATCTTGGAGGAAAACCCCTAGGTTTGTAGATGTTGCCACTTTTTGGTTTACTCGAATAATGTTTCAGTTGAGTTCTTTGTGTTTTGTTTGCACTTTGTAGACAGATTTGGTCCTTTGTTCGGCTATGAACAATGTGATGCATATTTTAAATGGCTGTAAGCAATGTTGTAGATCATCTTGATCAAGCAATGTCATAACTTTTTAGCTTTTTCTAAGATTTGCAATCAATGACAATCAATAACGGTAAAATTGATGAACCATTAACGTCTTATGTTTTTTCTTGATCGATATGACCTAGGCTTGAAGATATAGCCAATACTTTGACGTTTGTTAATTTCTTTCCCTATGATTTGACTGTCGGTGAGTTCTGTATTATTCATGTTGATTTTGATGGATTATAATGATAGATAGCATTGTAAATTAGGAATTGTAACATTTCTAACCATAACTTTAGGGTAAAAATAACCTTTTCTTTTTCAATTTTTCTAATCTAGGGATAAAATCGTCATTTCCTTAAATTCAGCCAAATATCTCGTTGACAATCGAAGTCAATGGTGCTCAGGTTAAAATAGTTTATACATCATGAAATTATAGTTATTTTGACACTTTCTCATTTTGCAAGGTTATATTGATACTTTCAACGTAAAGTTAACAATTCATTCTATAAATTATTTTGACATAACAAAATAGTGTAAGTGGCTCTTGACTGAATGTAACTGAGTCAAACATGTTATTGGACCACAAGTTAACTAGGGCTATGTTTGGTAGGGATTTTTAACTGTTGTACTTATAAGCAAAACACTTTTTAGTGTTTGGTAAACTGCTAAAAAACAGTTTATTTTGAAAGCAGGAACTATTTTTGGGGGAAAAGCAGAAGCTGGTCTCCCCATGCTTTCATAATTAGCCAGTTTTGCTTATAAGCACAGCTCTACCAAACAGACCCTAGGATGTTCATAACTTCTTCAAACATCAAATTTGCTAACAAATGAAACTTTAAAATTCAAATTAAATGGCCCACTGTATAAATTTTCTTAGTATAGGGAGTTCGACATAAATTGGCCCTGATCTTTCATCAAGTTGTGGTTGTATACGGGGATTGAACATATATTCAAGATCCGACCCAATTCCAAAAGGACGTGACTAGGGGTGCTTATCGAGCGAGTCGATCGCGAGCAGAGGGTTGCTCGACTCGACTCGAGAACTTTTTTACCCTTGCTCGACTCGACTCGAGAACTCGCGAGTTCCATTACAACATGCTCGAGCTCGAGCTCGTCAAAATTTATTGTT
>JAULKM010000008.1:19321289-19342044 GCA_032355605.1 Rubia tinctorum
GCTTCAGACATGGATAATTCTCGTACTTCATATGGTTGGATTATTGATTCTGGTAAAACTTCTCACATGACCTTTAGCACCCGACATCTTAAGCAGGAACATTCTTATCATGGTTTTAATTTTGTTTCTTTGGGCAATGGTGAATTGATACCTATTTCTCATATTGGTCATTGTAATTTCTCTGGACACCTTTTCATGATGTTCTTGTGGTTTCTCAAATCACTTGAAGTTTATTGTCCATTAGTAAACTTACTCGTGATTTACCAGTTATTATTATATTTGACGCCTACACATTTTACATCAAGCACAAGCATTCTAGGGAGATTATGAGTAAAGGGAGTCATAGTCAGGGTATTTATTTTCTTGAGACAGGTCATTCCATCTATTTAGGTGAATTACGCTCTAGAAAACTCTGAGCTTCATTTGAGCACTGGCATTCTCACCTTGGTCACGTGTCTTATGCCACTCTTCAGTTATTGAGTAAACAGGGTCATATCTCCGTCACTTCTATTTTTCCTGCACCTGCTAGTTGCTTTTCTTGCCAGATGGCCAAAAGCAAACACATGTCATTCTCTACCAGTGACAAGCGAGCCACTGGTCTATTAGAAAAGGTGCATTGTAACTTGTGGGGACCACCTCCAGTTTTATCAGTAGAGGGCTATTATGCTATTTTCGTCGATGATTTTTCCCGATTCACTTGGTTTCTCCCGTTACGTCATAAATCCAATTTCTTTGACATTTTTCTCGAGTTCCAGACATTTGTTGAGACTCGTTTTTCTACCAAGGTGAAAATCTTGCAGACAGATGGCGACAGCTCATTTTGTCTTTTGGCATTCATCATCAGATGTCTTCTCCTTACACACTTGCTCAGAATGGTCGAGCTGAGCAGAAGCATCGTCATGGAGACTAACATTGCCATGTTATTTCATTCTTATGTGCCAAAAACTTATTGGGTGGATGCTTTCTTTTCTGCGGTTTTTATAATTAACTGTATGCCTAGTTCAATTCTTGGTGGCAAGTCTCCCTTTGAGGTTGTTTTTGGATCTGCCTCCGATTATTCTAATTTTCACCCATATATTTGTCATGCGTATCCTTGTTTTCTTGATATTGCTCCTAATAATTTTGCACCTCGCTCTATTCCGTGTATTTTTATCGACTGCAACCCCCGTCACAAAGGGTTTAGGTGTCTGGATCCGGCTAGTGTATCTATGTTTCACATCATGTTCAATTTGACGAGACCTTATTTCCTTATGTATCTTCTTCGCAGGGTACCCGCTCCACGTCTCATTTGGAGCTTTCTTCATTTATTGAACCCTTAACTGCTTGGTCATTTCCACGTAGCTCTCGCGTTGGATCGCTTTCTACCGAGTCACCTTGTACGGTTTGTTTTGATTATGATGCTCCATTACCTACATCCACTTATCCGGCCCTCGTGACTACTTCTTCGACCTCAGTGCCCATGACTTCGGCCTCTGCATCATCACTCCAGATTCTTCTATCTTCGATGTCTTTCCTGAGCTAACTCTCGCTCGCACTCACTGGATGACCACCAGAATGATGGATGGTTCTCAGGGTCCTCGGTCTTTCTCTGATTATGAAGTGTCTGGTTTTCTAGCTGCTCTAGTCGCTCAGACTGAGCCTCGGGATTATCGTGTGGCTCTTTGAGATCCTCGTTGGATTTCGGCCATGGATGAGGAAATGGCTGCACTTCGCCACCAGCATACTTGTGATTTGGTGCCTCCCCCTCCGAACGTGAATGTTGTCGGCTCCAAATGGGTTTTTCGTATCAAGTATCGGAATGATGGTAGTATTGACTGATACAAGGCTCGACTGGTGGCATAGGGTTTCTCTCAAATTTTGGGGTTTGATTTTGATCACACTTTTAGCCCAGTGGTGAAGGGGTCTACTGTTCGCACTGTTCTTGCCATTGCTACCATGCAGTGATGGCCTCTTCATCAGCTAGATGTCAAGAATGATTTTCTCAATGGTGTATTTGATGTTCCAGTCTATATGGATCAACCGGTTAGTTACAAGGACGATGCGCATCCCGATTATGTTTGTTGCCTGCGGAAAGCTATTTATGGCTTGAAGTAGGCTCCTTACGTTTGGTTCCAGTGGTTCAGCACTTACCTACGGCAGATTAGTTTTCTTTGCAGTTTGGCGGACCCGTCTTTGTTTGTCTTTTCTCAAGGTACTACTATGTTGTATCTCTTGGTTTATGTGGACGATATTATCCTCACTTGAAATGAATCCTCGGACATTCGTCAGTTCATTACTCTGATCAATGATTTGGGCTTTTTGCATTATTTCCTCGGCTTAGAGATAGAGTCTACTCCATCGCGTTTGTTCTTGGGTCAGACCAAGTATGCTTAGTCGAGCTGGGATGACCAACGCTGCTACCGTATATACTCTGTTTCTTCCACAGTCTCAGCTTCACAGTAGTACTACTGGGAAGTTTTCCCATCCCACTCTTTATCAATCATTGGTTGGTGCTCTTCAGTATCTCACTATCACTCGCCCAGACCTTGACTTTGCAGTAAATTCAATTAGTCAGTACCTTCAGGATCCTTGGGATGATCACTTTGCTGATGTTACTCGTATTCTCAACTATGTTCGTGGTACTTTGCACTATGTTTTGTCATTTCACTCATATCGCACTTCCGAGGTGCTAGGCTACTCCGATGCGGATTTGGCACGTTGTCTCGAGACTCGTCGTTTGACCTATGATTATGCTGTCTTTCTGGGTGGCAATCTTGTTTCCTGGAGTGCTAAGAAACAACCCACGGTTTCTCGTTCCAGCACTGAGTATGAGTATCGTGCCTTGGCTAATGATGTGGCCGAAGTTGTTTGGTTATCTCATCTCCTACGTGATCTTCGATTTCCTCTCTTCAGTCCCCCACTTCTGCTTTGTGATAACAACAGTGTCATCTTCTTAGCTCAAAATCACGGGGCACACAAGCGGGCGAAACACATTGACATTGACTATCATTTTGTTCGTGAGATGGTTTCTCCGGGCAAGCTTCGTCTCCACCGTATTCATACGTCACTTCAGCTTGCAGACATTTTCACGAAAGGATTGTCTCGTCCTTTGTTTGAGTTTTTTAGGTCCAAATTTTGCGTCTCTGAGCATCCGACTATTCGCTTGAGGGGGTGTTAGAATAGAAGATTCTAGAAACTAGATTAGAGTTTAGATATTTTCATTTGTACCCTTTATGTACTCTATTTATTCTCTCAATAATCTAAACCCTAATAAGGGGAATCCATTTCTACGGTCCATCATAAGAAATTAAGGATTGCAATTAAGATTCAAATTTGAAACAATTTGCAGTTCTACCAAACACAGAATTTAAATGGATTTTAATTCTTAACATTAGAGCAATCATCTCGGCACAAAAGAAAGGTTTGATTTATCAGTATAAATCGAAAGCGACCCATCCTCATAATAATTGAGAGTGTGGGTGAGACTTTAAAGACAGCGTTGGAGGGTAGTGCATGGGTAGCTACATAATTATTATTCTGCCTCATTTGAAGAAGTCAAGTTTCCGTAATTAAAATACACATAAAAATATTTATATTCATTGAGAAGGCAGGAAGGGGTACTTTGAGCAATTAGTATGATTGGCAGATGAACAATTAACAAAAGAAAATCTTGAATGCATACACACAAGAAATCTACACATTATTGTTTTGTTATTTTGTGCAAAATTAATAAAGACGCAATCAACAGTCAAATATTTCCTTCATTTTCTTTAATTTCAAGGCTATGATTTTTGTTTAAGCAACTCCATACTTTAAAATAGTTGTAGGATGGCTTTCTTTTTTTGATAACTCACATAGTAAGTATTTCATCAACTTCCTTTCGCGAAATCTTATTCAAATAAAATTAACTGACATGGTTTTCCACATGTTATGCGGTAACTCGGAACTAATATGCATCGCACTCATCTCTTTTACAGATTTTTTTTTAAAAAAATGGGGTCATTTTCAAAAAATGTCACTAGCAAATTGCTTAGTGATCAGAAGTTTGGCCCCTTCAACAAGCCTTCTGATGACTTCCCCGGCAGGCAAGATATCTTTGATTAGCCCTACGCCCTCTCCGGCATACATGGCCATACTGTCGACATCGCCCGAGGCCAGGACATTCGGAACAGTCCCGGCCAGCCGACGGATCTCTTTCTCCTGCAAAAATGTGCCGAGTTTAAGGCGAAGTTCATAGATACTCAACCAAGAACAGAAACGTCGCCATTTCACGGCAGACTAATGCCTGTTTACTACATTCACCTTCCCATGGATTTTTGAATGTCCAATGATAGGCTGATTCGTCTCGTTTTCATGATCAGGAAGATCGTGCCATTCCATGAAGGACGGCGTTTTCAGGGCGCGCTGAGGAGCGTCGGGCCACCTTGCACGCCCATAGATAGTGGTGTACTCGGTTTCATCTAGCTCAATCAGCCTCCTTTTGTATGTTGGATGAGCATTGCTTTCCTCTGTTGCTACAAACCTATTCAACATGCCAATGCATCATAAGATCACTAAATTTGGTTTTAAATGGTTTTGAATCAGTCCCTATAACACATTTTGTCCGAATTAAATACCATGTAGTATTATCAAATGTATGGATCAAATGACATCAAGAACAGATATCATGATTCATACATTCTATGTCATTAGTAGCTCTATCGCACATGATTCATTAGGTTTACCTCCACCTGAACATCCACTTTTTTCAGTTTATGCTTTACCATACACTGTGTTCGTATGCAGATTGCAGGGAAAACTGTAGAACAGGATTAACACGGCAACAAGTAAGGGTGTTACGATACCGGGTGCCAAGCGCGACCCCCTGAGCCCCGAGGGCCAGAGAAGCGACGTAGCCACGTTCATCCACGATTCCTCCAGCTGCAATTATTGGTATGTAGCGATCTTGAACTAATTCAACAACTCTCGGCACCAAAGAAATCAATGCATCCTACATACACAGGCCATATCCCATATACATCAATCCGAACAAATATAGAAGTGAAGTTCAAGAATGTGCCTCATACTTGACACATACGGCATACCTGCCCAATAACGTGCCCTCCGGCTTCCCTTCCCTGGACAATTATAGCATCAACACCTGCATCAACACCTTTCTTCGCTTCTTCAAAGCTCCCAACCTTTTTCAACATTCACAAAATCGTGAGATTTAGTAGGGCAATGCAAGAATTCAATGAACAATTCAGAACCAAGTATAACAAAAGTGACAAGACTTACTTGAGGTACAACCTTGACCCCTGCTTGGTGGGCTTCTTGCACTAAGTCCTTAGGACACTCCCCCCAATAGAGCTGCAAGACTGCAACTTTTTCCTCTAGAATAGCCCTTATGTTTTCCTTGTGGGGAAATGCAAGAATCACACCAACCCCAAATGGCTTATTAGTCAATGTCCTGGTCTTCCTAATTAGTGCCCTTAAGTGTTCTGGATCTTCCTGTTACACACATAGGATCAGGACTCCTAGATTGAAACTTTTCCCCTCGTTTTTCTACAAATTCTCGGTGTGGTACCCAAATTTCAGAGCTTTTGTGGATCAAACAATAACAAAGTTACAGGAAAACCGTTGAACCTCGGTCATACATTATAACAGTTGGATCAAGAAATGCTCTGCCCTTGAATTAAATCTTACAGTTATAGTGCAAGATTGAACTTTCGGTACTAAACAGCTTCCCAAACTTATGACCATAACATTGTCATTGTTCCTAGTTTTAAGTCAAAATAGCATAACTATAATCATAAAATCCTAGATTATCACGCAGAATCTTATTACATACTCTTTTCGTCCCATATTGGGATATTTACTTTTTCAAAATCAAATTTGGTAAACTTTGACTATAAATATAAATTAATATATATATATATATAATAAATACATCACGACATATTGTTGAAGTATATTTTCTCAATATTAATTTTTAATTCATGCATGTGTTTATGCAGAATTGGTACACGTAGCTACGTCAAACATGGTCGTGATAAAGCAAGTGCGTAATGAATACGTTGTAGCACAGATGTTCATCCTATTAACTTTTCATAATTTTAGCTTGTTGGTAGTAAAAGTATCAATCAACAAGGAGGTGAAAACACATAGAACAAAAAAGGGAAATGATATGTGCATACCCAATCGGGGGCTCTGAGGAAACCAAGACCGCCGGCGTTGGCGACGGCGGCTACAAGTTCCGGGCCGGAAATATCTGCTCCCAACGGCGCCTGCACAATTCCGTACTCGAATCCCAAAATCCCTCTCCAGCCCATTTGTTTTCTCTGTGGGATTAAATCAATGGACATTTGCAAGTCTTTGTGCTGAAAACTAAGCGCCCATTTTATCGATTTATATGGGTATTGGCCTATAGGATAGGACACAAAAACGTAAGCCGCCACGCTCGTATGGGATTTCTGATAAGCTTCTCCTTTACATTTTGTCAGCAGCAAAAGCCGATTTGATGACTATCTTGACTACTCCTCCTCCGCTTAAGAGTGGCACAGTACACTTTTGAATTTAGGAGAAGAAAAAAAGTAAAAAAAAATATGGAGTAGGTGATAAAATTGAAGAAATTTTATTAAAAATTAAAAGTATCTCACTTAAAAAAAATATTTCAATAAAGTAAATGTGGCACAGAAACGGAGGGAGTACTCCCTTGTCCCGATTCCATTTTGCAAAAGTTAACTTTTTTGTACTAAAATTATTGTTTACCATTAATATCTTTAATTGTACATATTTTTAAAAAATAATAATAATATAAAATAGATGTTAACATGATTCTACTATTATTGAACATGATAATATATTATTTTGAAATTTACTTTTCCAACTAACAAAATTTGCATGAATATTAACCAGTATATTAACCAGTGCAAATAAAATGGTAACTGAGGGATCTTCCCGCTTCCAAGAATATCACTATCTCAAGCGAGCCAGCTAAAATGAGAGAAGAAAACTCAAATGAAAATTTAAAATGAATGAATGATTAAAAGAATTTTAATAAAAAGGATATATATATATATATATATATATAAACTATCCAATTGAAAAGAGTAACTCTATCATCAATGGCGAACTGAGGGGTCGAGCCGGTGCGGCCACCCCAACTCAGTTCAAACAGTTAATGGAGTTTTTGCTTCCTTTGAAAGTTCTGCTCCCCTGAAAGTTTTTGCTCCACCCTAATCTTCTCATAATTTTGGGGAAGAAGACGTTTTATTTTTGTGGGTATAATTCATCCACCCTCAACATACTACTACAAACTAATGCTAATGTAACACTTTCCATGCAACACTTATTTAAAATGTTATAATAGTTTATAAATTGTTACTTAAACTTTTGAAAAGTGTTACATAAATATTGAGAAGTGTTACCTAAATTTTATTGAAACAAGATTTTTCATGATGGTCTAAATGTTAGTCGGTCTAACAAGAGAAACTTTTCATTATTATTAATTATATAATATATATTATTCAATTATATAAATAAAAATAGAAAATAAAATAATTTTTAATTGTATTAATATTGAAATAGTAAACAACATTATAGTTTTTTTCATTCAATTTAAAATCATATTTTTTTATCTAATTACAAAAAATATTTCATTAGTTAAAGAAGATAATTATTATTTTTATATAACTTCAAACTAAGAACACTTTTACTGTTTTCTTCTATAAAATTATCTTTATTAAATATTTTATACTTTTATTAATATATTATTTATAATTAAAATCTTGCATCATACATTATACAGATGTTAAAAAGGAATAATAATTGATTAAAATTTATTATGTAGTTTTTTATTAATAAAATTATGTATTTTATATTCATATCAATATATTGTTAATAATTGAAAGTATTTTTTTACAAAAAATATTTTTATATTTACAAAATACATGTATATATTGTATATAAATATATAATATTTTATTATTTATTTATTAATAAATAATATTATATTTAAATATTAATTTTTAATTAAATAAAGTACTATTATCTATTTCCTTTCTACTGAAATATTCTAATTACTAATCTAAATTGTCACTTAACTTTGTGTACATTTACTAAAAATATAATCTAATACAATTATTATTTTGATTAGTAGTATAATAAACATTTTATATTTTCAAATATCAATTAGTAAACAAAGAATTTTTTATTCGAATAAAAAATATATAGTATAATTGAAATATTTTATAGAATTATAATTTATTCTTCTCTGAAAATGTCTCATGACAGATGACCTCTCATTAAATTATGAACTATCCTATTTATTATTATTTTTGCTTATACGTTGTATTGATCCAATTATACACTAACTTTTAAAATTAGTTAACATATTTCTAAAATTATATTTAGTAATTTTTATATGTTATATGTTATCTTATACCTTTATCTATAAATAAAGATACTTTTGCTATTTTATTTTAAGTGAAACATAATTATATAACTTTAATTAAATAATTATTGATTCATTATTAATAGATATTTCATATTCTTATCTCTATATTTTTTAACGTAAAGTATTTCTATACAACAATCAATATTTGTATATATAAAATATATATGTATTATTTTCATTTAAATATAAAATAAATAATTATTATATAGCAATAAAACTGAGTTGATATTTTTTTATTTTCTAAAAATAAATCTAAAAAATATTAATAAGTATGTTAACTTATTTTAAATGCATCGTGTGAATTCTCATAAGGAAAGATCAAGGCTTGAACTGGAGATTTAAAAAAAGATAATTTTTTGAGTTGCATTAATCGGGTCATAAACTTAAAATTATTGCACGTTAAATAATAAATTTTTAATATTGCATCTAAAAACTTTTATGTTTGTATAATTCTAATTCAACCCCGTTTTTTTCATATACTTATAAAAAAGATATTTTACAAGAGGTTGCCTATAAATTATATCATATCATAAATTCGTTCATAATCCGTGCATCGGCACGGGTGTTATCTAGTTTAGAAATATATGTTGTAACGAATCTAACATGGTACATGCAATAGTATCTTACTTGTATACTAATTGAATTTTGAGAAAGTCTAAAAAAAAGGCGACATTTCCATAAACTATGGGCATTCCACAATGATTTTTATCTTAAATGTTGATTTTTTCATAAAAATAAATATTATATTTTAAAAGTTAAAACAAGTAATAATGTTTATTTAATATAAATATATATAATATAAAAATATTTTTTAAATTTCTGAATTTGGTATGTAATTTAACAAATACGATGTATAAGCTAAAAAAATAAGTGGCATGTTCATAAACTTATGGACAGACCACTTGTTAGGAGACCAACTCATTATGAATTTTATGATCTAAGTTATGATATTTTGACTAAATTAATAATTAAATTGGAGTTTGAAATGATACACAGAGAATATCTAATTATCAGTTATAACAAATTCCTCCCCACTGTGCTCTGACCTTTGATTGAAAATTACAAATGACTTCATCGAGTTTGTTTGGGAGGAAAAAAAATTCAACGATGAAGTACGTTTTCGATTGAAGCATTGTTTATGATATAATAATGCAAAGTGTCTATCACAAATTATTTTTCAAGACTTGAAAATATATCTTATATTTCATTGACTTGAAAATATATCTTATATTTTTTTCCCAATATGATTATATCTATGCTTTAGATCGGACGAAGATGAAAAGTTTGGAAGAATAATCTGAACTGTTGGAGGTTGCAAACAGATTAAAGAAGTCTTTTTTTTAGATCGGTTTGAATATGCCCTGTTAACTGGTATCATTAAGTGAATCGCTATATCACGATTTATATTTTACTTACTTACGCCCTGTATTTGTACATTTAAAATACTATGAGTATTTTGAATTAATTTTGAAGAATATAAAAATTAAATAATTAATAATTGGATTTCCGGGCAATTTCTTGGCAATTTCAGGTGACATTTCCGACAACTGGGCAATTTACCAGCGACAAATCCGGCAATTTTTCTAGTGAAATTTTGTTGAAAATTTTGAGTAAAATGGTGGCAATTGTAATCCCAAGTTCTCAGGCATGAATCTCACAGAGGAAGGTGGCGATTCTTAGGTTCTCCGCCTCGCCACCGCTCTCGTCGGCCTGGTCAGTGACGTCGCCGACATGAATCTCGTCGCCCCGCCCTCTTCGCTTCGCTCTCGTCGCCCCGCCCCGGTTCTCTTCTATCTGTTCTCCTTTCTTCTCGTCGCCTAACCACCACCTTCGGTTCTCATTTCAACGTCGAGGCTCATTCTCGTATCAACGTCGAGGCTCGTTCTCGTTTCAACCGGCAAGAACCACGACTCTCGTTTCCACCACCGGCGAGAACGGAAGGGGTCGGGCGAGAACCGCGACTTTCATTTCCACTGGTGAGAACCACCCGGCACGAAGCAGAGGTGGAAGGAGAGGCTGAAGATGGGGGTGGCTGCGGACGAAGGTGAGGCTCAAGAAGGAGGGTCAATGGGGTGACAGCGGTAAATTGCAAGGAATTTCGGTGTTCAAATCTCCAAATCTTAGAGAGGGAGGTGTTCAAATCTCATATTGGGTTGGGGATGAAGGTGGGGAGGGAGGTTTTCGACGGAGTGGGGTTTATAGTGGTGGTCCGGCGGTGGCGCCGGACCGTCGACAGGAGATTGAATTTGTTTTTTTCTTAAAAATTAAATTTGTTTTTTTAAATTAAAATTTGTTTTATACATGTAAATACGTATTAGAGCGTAAGTAAGTAAAATACATGGTGTGATATAACAACACCCATGATTAATTATATTGGAGTCTAGGATATGATATTTTAAAGTCCACTCTAATTTTATACTCCCTCCGCCCCAACAGTAATGACAAATTCATTTTTTCACGGTTTTCAATGATCATATTTGACCGTCAATATCTCTAGCTACATATACTAATTCCGCATAAAAAATTGATATTTAGAAAATATATAATAAGATGAATTCAACAATATCTCATATGATATATTTATTATATACATATTAATTTATATTTATGGTCAAAATTAATCCAATTTAACTTTAAAAAGGTAAATATGTCATTATTAGTGGGACGGAGAGAGTATTGCTTTAGTTTGTACTTCAGCCCTTTGTTTTGTTTGACATTTTCTTAATTTGACAGTGATGTGTGAAATGTTTGTTTGTTTTTTTGAAAAATTTTGTGAAATGGAATTGGTTAGCTTATCATTTGTGAGGAAATTACAATTTTTTATTACTTGCATCTTCGTTTGCTATACTAACTCCGTTTCGTTGTGACACCATAATTTTATGTGTTTGAAATTGAGTGAATAAAATGAGTGGATGAAATTGAATTTAGAAAGGGAAAAGTAGAATGAGTGGATGAAATTGGAGGAATCTTGCCATAAAAGAAAAGTATGTCAAATTCACAAAAACAACCGAATAAAGAAAGTGTGTCACATCCAATGAAATAGAGGGAATACTATATACTCCAGGCAAGTTTAAATTGGGATATTTGATACTCCCGTCGTTGCATTTTAAATTCACTTTTTGACTTTTAGCAGTTGACTTTAAAAATGTTCGATCCTTATTATCTTTCATTAACAATAATTAAAACTTGTGAACATTTGATATTTTGAAAATCTATGTTATTATGAATCTAGCAACATCTCATATAATAGTATTTATATACTTATATACCAATTTAATTTTAGGGTTAAAGTTAGGAATTTTTTACTAAATTAATAGTTAAATTGCAATTTGAATTGGAATTAGGGAGTAGTGAAAATTGTAAAGTGTAGGTAACAAATCAAGTCACAAACTATATAAAATATATTTAAGAAATATTTAAACGCATTCGATTATTACAAGAGTTTTAAAAAAATATATCAAATTATAAATGACGTTTGGTGGTGCAACTTTTGAGTATTCTCAAAATGACGTCCTTAGATATTAAATGGATGGAGTTTCAATTACATTGGGCTTCTCTTTTACCTTGACATTGTTACGTGAACATGGTGATGATTCAAAACGGAGTTCGATCTGGTATGTATCAATTTGGAGGCTTATGCTCAAATTGTTACGTTTGGGAAGCTGTATTTTTTCAACAAAAATGTCAAATCCTAAAATGAAATTGATATATAAACATTAATATTATTGTGCGATATATTGTTAGATTTATTATTAAAAATAATTAAATATTAACTTTTTACATATTTTAATTATCATTAATGAAAATATTAAATATTTTTCAAATTAAACGTGAAAAGTGAAAATGTTAATTTTGAAATGAAATAGAGTGTACCATTAGTAGACCCTTTCAATTTTTAGAACTCATCAATTTCCGTGTTTTTTTTGTCGACGGCAATTTTCTCCTTGTTAATTAATCAATAATCATTTCCATTTTCACACGTTGCGTGTTCCCACAACACTCCACATTGGCTACGTGTCCTTGCTGATGAGCCGACGATAGCTTTCATCAACTCATATTCCGTTTCATCTATAATGGAACTAGAAAGAGGGACATTTGCCTCTTGGTTGACCAAGGCCTTATCTGCAAATGTTATAAACTTTCTTAATATCTCATCATTCTGTGAGGGCTGTTTTATGAGTGTTCAGTTCTTCAGGGCCCAAATGTAATTAGTTTATTTCCTGTTTGCCGCCTCTGTGCAGAAATGAGAAGGAAATTTTCAGAAATCAATCAAATTGTCATTCTGTTCCTGAAATCATGGAATTTGTCGGCACCTGCTATCTGACAGAAATGCTTAGGGCGATGTGACGGTTCAATCATTCAGCCTCTGCTCCCTTGATATATATGCTCAGGAATCCCTTTCTGGCATTCGAGTTCTTCTTGTCATACTTTCCGGTGGAATTTGGCAATTTATTGCTTCAATTTCGATCAGAGAATCTAATTCTCCCTTTCCATCAAGGTGAGTAGTCGGGTTAGATTTGTGTTCTGATTCTTTGGTGCCCTTTCATTGAATGTCGATAGTTCCCATTGGACTCTTGTATCTGACCATTTTACAGTAAATGGATCGAGGCACTCAAAGGAGGAAGGCTTACGCTGAGATTCCAACAGAGGAGAATGCGAGGATGCTCGCCAAACGAAGGCTGGCTTATGCCAAGAAAAGAAATGTTGTGTTTCAAGTAGCCAGTCCCACGGATTTGCCGTTCAAAAATACAACTTTTAACATGCTTGAGTATGCTTGGAGGATGCCCTAAATTATACAGTGTACATTAAGTTGTAAAGAATGAATCTTTATTTTCAAGCTCATGATAATGTTCGGTGTTTGTATGCTTAGATTTTTCTGTGCAATCATGTGTATATATGCTTTTAATGAGATGGAGGGGAGAAGGCAGTAGACAAATATGCATAGAGTTTTGTTTTCATAGAAATGTGCCATTACACGTCTTTTTTGTGGCTTCATTTTTATGAACAGAGGATCATGGATGGTTTTGATTGATGCAGCAAAGGGATGTGAAACAGAATCACCGGACTTGTCCAAGTATAAAGCAGACTTTGTAACATTATCGTTCTATAAGGTGTGAATTTTACATTTGAGGGTATTATGGACTTCTTGCTTGAATCTTAGTTTAATTTATACCCATCTTATCCAGATATTTGGATATCCAACTGGTCTTGGAGCCTTCATTGTGAGAAATGGTAATGAGGTTGTTTTTTTAAGCCAGCACTTGTATGTTTTTTAGCTTTTGTAGTCATTGATTAAGTACGTTTTCAAACTTATCTTTTATTGCTTCTTGTTATACCCCTCTTTCTCCCTTCCTACTTGACATCAACTGCACTGCGACAGAAGATGCAAAGCTATTAAAGAAGACTTACTTCAGTGGAGGTTGGAGTAAAAGCTGTTTTCTGTTCTTTATTTTGCACTTAGTAGCACTATCATTCCTGTGACAATTTCAACTATTTCAGGTACTGTGGCTGCATCGATTGCTGACATTGACTTTGTAAAAAGAAGAGAGGGCATTGAGGAACTTTTTGAGGATGACACTCTACGATATCTAAGCTTTACTTCAATTCTCCATGGGTTCAGAATCATTAGCTCATTAACCATGCCTGCTATATCACGGTATATGGAGTTTTATTGTTATGGTTTAGTTATGTCACCTTTTGGAAGCCTGCGTTGAAATATTGTACAAGATTTTCTTCTTTTATTTATGCCTTACATTGGGTTATTCTTGTTTTGAAGCCATACAACAACTGTTGCAACTTATGTGAGAAAATCACTTTCAGCTATGAGATTGGAAATCGTGTTTGCAAAATTTATGGGACAGAGAAGGTTAATATTTAAGTTATTATGCTTTATATTAATTTTTTGTTTAACATTATTGTTATTACGTTTTGAGCTTTAAACTGGATACAAAAACTACTAATTTGCCTGGAAACATTAGTTTGGTCTTTCGGTTATTATTAGGTTACCAAAAACATGTCAAATTCACGAAGCTACTGATTTCCATTTTTTAGGCTCTTCCTGTACGAATAGGTCCTATAGTTTCATTCAATTTGAGAAGGTCGGATGGCTCTTGGTTTGGTCACTGTGAAGTGGAGAAACTTGCATCCCTTTTTGGGATACAGTTGCGGGTAAGGTTGGATTACATAAGTCCGTTTTGTTTACTAAATTGACACTTTTTTCTTCTTTTTTTCCTCCAACTGTGTAAGTCTCAATTATGGTATCATACATCCAAGCCATTTCATGATGGACTTATGATTAGTATGTTACAGTGCTGCTACTAAAATATGATAGTTTCCTCTTATAACTGATTATGACTATTGTTTCAAGTTAGCAAAGAGTAAAACTATTTTTTTCTCCTTTTTCCCGTTATAATCATGGTTTAGATTTTGTCCTTTCACCTTTGATGTCAAGATATACATTCTTTATTGTTAGTTTAAATGCATGTCTTTTGTTGTGCAAAACTGCGTTTGACCATTAGTTATGTTGTTATTTTAGACAGGATGTTTTTGCAATCCTGGTGCATGTGCAAAATATCTTGGTTTGTCTCACTTAGATCTTCTTTCTAACCTCGAGGTAGTTATTTTTCCTTTCTAAGTCCATTAGTCATTTTTGTCGAGAATCTGATTTTTAAATCATCTTTGTATCATTTTCTTATCAGGCTGGGTATGTTTGCTGGGATGATCATGATTCATGCTATCTTAAATGAAAAGCCTACTGGTGCTGTTAGAGCTTCATTTGGTTGCATGTCAAATTCTGAAGGTGAAAAGGTATTTATTAAAATTTGGTTACATGTCATTTGGTTACTATTTGGCCTTCTGTTAGTTTCTACTAGTAGTTTCTTTTCTGTACTTAACTAAAAAAGGGAGGGAAGCCGCAAGTATGGGAATGACTTTGAGCCTGATGACGACAATATAACACTTCCAGGGAAGTTCGATGATTAGATTGATACCGATTCATTAATGATGGTGAGTCTCTTACACATCCGTAATATTGTGTTTAAAAAAAGTCATTTTTCCCATTTTCTTATCTTAGCGCTTATTCTCATATATGATCAGAATTTTTTTGATATTGCATACTTTCATCAAAATGGTCTATTATAGCTCTTATAGTTGTGTATGCATTTGTATATTTGTGGTGTAGGATGGTGAAAACCTGTCCAAAGAGCAAATTGAGGAGGAGATTAGAAGAATTAAAGAGGTACATGCTGAAGACGAGGGTAAGCAAATTCAAGGTTATGCCTTCCTTTTTTAGCGATGACTGTATTCGGTTGAGTGTTGTGTTTATTAGTGTGAAGAATTTCAAGGGAACTATCTTTTTATGATGTTTTGCTACATTGGCAACACAACTCTCAATCAATCTGATTCTTTACCCAATATATAGGCTAATTGTATTGAATTTTGAGTTGAAATTACGTTAACTCTGTCTTGCACACTAAGTGTTCGACATTTTGTCTGATATTTTTTCACATGTTAATATGTGAAGGAAACGTAGGAATTATCTTGTATGTATTCTACGTGCTTAAAAGGAGTAAAGTGCCATATTTTTTGTTTCGAAGAAAACAAAGTTTTTAAAATTCAAAACATGTCAGTAGGAAATTGAAAGTTGAGACTCAGAAATTAGAGTCAGCCAAGTGGATGCTGTGATTGGAGTATATAGCTATCTATCCTGTATTCACCCTCCAAATCCAGAGAGTTAGCACAGACAGATATATGCATAATGAATGTGCTGAGAGTTGGATTTGGGATAGGATTTTTGAGCCGAAAAGCCTCTTTGACAGCTTTCTGGTTTTTGCAAGATTGAAAAAATTGGCCATGATAAATCTGAAAGATTTCTATGGCACATGTTACAATGATGAAGACATATAGGGCATAAGAAATGTTGATGATATGATTCCAGTAATGCTTACATTTTTTATATCCAATAAACACCCGTACTTTCCATCTCTTCAAGTGTTTCAATGCAGTCTTTGAATTTAGATCAAACATGTTACTCATATTGAGCATTGTAAAGATGTTGGCATCAATTCTGGCTAAGACCTTGAACCAAGGGAAAGTATATATCTTAACAGCTGAGCATGTCTGTAGGTACCTGTCTTTGCCTATTTCTTTGTGTTCATATACTCCAGGCACGGGTTGCCTGTTTTAGTCCGATAGCCAGTTCCAATTCTGTCTGGCACTCTTTAAATGTTTGAAATTTTTAAAACCATTTTTCCCTACATACCTATTCCAGGTTCTTTTGTTTAGTTTCCCACTCTTTCGGTCATTATCATATCATAGTTTTCTTCTTCAAAAGAAATGATTGCGAAGTTTAACATAATGAGGTACAATAGTTTGGTGATACTCCTTTTCTTCTTTTATGAAATTTTGTGTGAGGTTTTCAAGTACTGCTTTAAAACTAAATAGCAACTCTTATCTACCAACTTTGGATGATGAGGTAATAATCACCTCTGCTTGTGTCTTGTTCTGAACAAGTTTACATTTCTTCCAAGTCTATCTAAGCGTACTAAATTTTTCCAAGCAGAGGTTTAAGTGCGGTGGCCAGTTGCTCGAGCCTTCAACTTGAGTCTCCTCCATGCTTCCTCTCGGCGTTTCCTTTGATCCCGTACCCATTTGTAGGTAGCTGTAGACGGTAGTCGAGTAGCCGGTCAATATTTCCTTCGACGACGAGGGCTTCATCCTGCTTACTTCGGTCCCACCTTCAAAGTCACCCACCTTCTGTGTCGGTAGTTAGTAGGCAGTCAATTTTATGGTCATCCTTTACGGCTCTACCTTGGTTTCTCCATTAACTTTGTCAAAGCATACTAGAGGTTTGGATTTCAAGCTCTTTCCTTTGGCTTGGTTTTGCTTGTTTCAAATTTCATATGTTGAATGTATGCCTCGGATTTGGTTTTTATGACAAGGGTTTTACAAGAAATCCCTTGTTCCGTTTGTGTAATTAAAAAATGTACAATTTTGATGCTGAAATGCCATGAAGTTTGATGCAATTATGGAAAAATGTTTGGTTATTGGTAATAGTGATACTGGAATACTACCATCTTTTAGAAATAGTGCGGAATTTGCTGTTTTTTATAGTTACATTCTACAGTTTCACCCTTTTCTCCTTTTTGGATTCCTTTGTGTTCCATCCGTTTGATTGTTTTACTGTTCTTTTCAATTTGTGTATTGGATTTGGTCAAATTATGGTTTGATATTATGTACAGATTATCGAATAGCTGATGTTTGTGTTTTCACTTGTCTCTACTTTTGGAATTGGAGACTCTATCTCGATTAGGCTTGGTTGGATTTTGAGAGACAATGGATTGCGGATGATGCAATTTACTTTGATCATATGGATAGATAATTTTCTTATTCTTTTTTTGTTTCTCTGAGTGGTCGTTGCTCTTTGTATCAGACCAAGATCGTGTCGTTTTTTTGTTTCCCTGATAATGCCTTTTCATAAGAAAGACCCTTTTGTTTGAACTTTGACATCGAGTATAAATCTTATTTGAACTCTGACATTGAGTAAATTATTTTTACGTGTTAGACCCAAATAAACAATTTTTGGCTCAAGACCTCAGAGTAGATTGTTCTGAACCTAGTTGACTTCACTCTATCACAAATACCTTGGCTTCCGTGCTTATTTTTATTTATTCATGATAATGATTTTCATGAGAAAGATCCTTTTGTTTAAACTTTAACAGTAAGTAAATGGTTATATGTGTTAGATCCAAATGAGATGTTTTGACACAAGACCTCAGAGCTGCTGCATCTTGATAGTTTTGCACTTGCTATGTAAAGTTGTGTTTTTCATTTTTCATACTTGTAGATAAATTATTCCCCACCAGAAGCCAATCTTTGTTTCATGAATTTAGAAAAGAAAGCACAATGGAGATGAATACATTAATGACATTCACATTCACAAGCACAAGAAAAGTAAGGTACACAATCGATTTTCTTTTTTCTTTAGTTTCACTCTTTGAATGAAGCTTTCTTTTACATATTCACAATGTTGTTCTCGCTTATGTGGATATCCTTAGTGTAATTTTCTCTTTAAAATGATAAATGCGGCATAAGAGTTCAAGAATTGATGAGATGGGTGCAATAAAGGTAGCAAGCTGAATAAAACTGATGTTCCTTGTAATATTTAAAGCCCTCAGATGTTGCAGTTGAGAGTTTGAAGGAGTTTTTTAAACTTTTGTTCAACTCCAATTATTTCAGGTACAAATAGTAAGTTCTGAAATGTCCCATTGGAAAATTCTTACCATATAATTAAACATTTTTTCCATGATATACTTAAGTGTGGCTTGTTACAAGCTCAAACTGTCAATGTGCATTTATGTGTGCATACTATGTTCATTTGATTCTTATTTTTAGTAATACGTGTTCACTAATCGATACAAGATCGCATACAATTTTCTTTTGTCTCCCTTGTTTTTGAGCCATTTAGCTCAAATCAAATATATTTTGCCTGAGGTATTAGAGATAAAGAAGATATTGGTTCATGATGAATGCACCAGCTGTATGAAGCCCGATCTTCACATCACCTTGGATGCGCAAGCAGTTCAAGACAACCAAAAATAAAAATCAGATAACAATCATGTTGACCTAAGGAAGGTTTCCCGGTCGAGGCTCATTGTTTTCTTGAAAGCTAATCCCAGGGTAAGGATTTGGTATTTATTTTAATCATATAATTTTGTTATAGTACAACGAAGAAAGATCTTCTTGGAGGGTTGAACAAGTACTTTGCTCTGAGAATGAATGATTCATTAAATTTAATTATGTATTGCAAGGCTAATGATGATCCATTGTTTTTCCTTTCTGAATATGTTGAAATTATTGCTGGGGATAAATTTTGATAAGGGGGACAAAACCCTGTGTTTTTAGCATGCATGTTAGTTTTAGCTATTATATCTTATGGATTTATTGGTTTGCTTTTGTGTCTGACCCCTGTTTTAGGGCATTTTTGTAGTTTGAATTTTGAATCCTAATGTAGCAATAGTGTAATCTAAAATGCCATATTGCCACTGTAATAGTCTATTGGCTGTGATTGTTCATGAATTTCTAATCATGTAAAAGTTGTAAGTTTCCTTTAGCTGCTTCGCCTGCCCTATTTTGGCGGTGTTCTGTTGCCTAAAGGTTATTTAAGTCTTGTAATGTGCATTTGTGGAATGAATAGAAATGTTTGAATGCGAGATTACCATCTGCTTCTACATATTATCTTACCTTATCCAACTCTGGTCGTTGCAGAAATAGATTCACCTAACAAGGAAACCACTGGGTCTATGAATGGATCTAACATAGAACAGAACGGTGCAAACGGGATTGAGACTAAAATCAATGGGGCACTGAAGGAAACTAATGGGGCACCTCAGTCTGCTTTGCCCCCTTCCCCACCTGTGCCTCCAAATATTACCCCTATTAAAGTTGAAGCAGAACCAGTCAAGAAGAAGCTCCGTGTTCCCGTGGCAAGACGTGGGTTAGGTTCAAAAGGTCAAAGGATTTAGCTTCTCACTAATCACTTTTAAGTTGCTATGAAGAATACAGATGGGCAGTTTTTTCACAACAGTGTAAGTACACATCATTTATGAGTATGCATTTGGTTCTTTCTACATGTCGTTATTATTTATCTATATTACTTATTGGAGCTCTATATTCATACACATGCTTGAACAAGTTGCTATCTTCTACGAAGATGGTCGTCCAGTGGACGCCAAGGGTGTAGGGAGGCGCATATTCGATAGAGTTCATGAGACTTACGCATCAGAGCTTGTAGGGAAGGTGTGTGTGTGCAGAGAGAAAAAGGCTGAGGAAGCAGAACTGCCAAAGAACCAAGACAAGGCGAAAGAGAGAAGAGAGGATCATAATCTAGATTATGACCCGTCTGAATTGAGCCATTTCCATGTTGTTGCTCCTCCAGGAGCTGTGCAGCTATGATAAACCACGGTTTATTATTTTCACACAATCTTTGCTAACTGAAAGTCTAGCTCTGTTTTGAATTTTTTTAAAAAAAAATGTAGTTGTATATGTTCATTGATTGTGATATTTCTTTTTATAGCTCTGCTGATGAACATAAGCTATCTAATGAGAAGAGTAAGTACCTGGGACGTTGTGTACAGTTCTGTATGAGATTTATATCTCCCCTTGTTCCGTTAGCATGTAGAAAATTTTAGTGCGCACCTTTGTAGAGAGATATTTTTAGTTTATTTCTGATTTGGAGGAGGTGGCCTTTGATTCTTTTTTTTTAAATTAAACCCATGTTAATGGGAGGGATATTTATTAGGATCCCCAATCCTCACCAAAAGAATTGATAGAGTTGATAGA
>JAULKM010000008.1:19365483-19379275 GCA_032355605.1 Rubia tinctorum
CCAAGTCAAAAGATAAACCTTGAGATGGGATAGCAATTATCTTATCTTTTGACATTTGGCTTTTTGAAACATTTCACGATCAACAAATAACAGTATGAGTAGAACAAAATGATGACAGTCAGATTATTTTTATGTTCTTCCCCACCTCACAAAAAAAATTAATACCTTAGTCAAATGAGTGTTTTCTAAAGGCAGTGTTTGCATTAGATATCACTTTAACACACTTTACAAAGTACTATGTTTCACTCAAGGAAAACATGTCATCTGGTTGCTGCAACAGATGGAAAAAAAATTGCATTGCAATCTCACATATGATGAAACAATCAGCAATGATCAAAGAGTAGTTGCACCATGTTATGCATCACTGCATCAAATTTTCATTTTCGGTCAATCATACTGGATGATATTAGCTAGGAGCCTAGGACTATTAAAAATATATAGTCATAATATAAGACTTGCATTTTTCAGGCACGCCACTACTCCAGAATGCAATGGAAATGTGATACCTCTAAAGCATTCATCTCAGTCCTACTTTTTTTTTTTTTCCATATGTAACAGCTAAGAAGCTGTGCAACAGAAATTTACCCAGGACATATCGCATCGGCGCAGCATCTCTTTTTCTCCTTCTGTCCTTCATTCGCACTGAAGAAAATTCAAACCATTACAAAATCCACACAGATATCAACAGAGCAACAAACAAGAACACAATCTAGTTTAAAACAATTGAATGAACAAACACCTTGTCTGAGAAATCTTCAACGCAACACATCACTAAATCTCCAATCCGAGCCGTCCTCCAGCTGCTTTTCACCTAACACTCCCATACTATCGAAGAAATAACACTTACACGACGCATTGCGAGGAAACAAATCACACTGCACTCCATCTGATCACGATCTCAAACAGCAAAACAATACAATCACGGATCTACTGAACACAAGCATACAGATCCAGCTCAAACTCCGAGTGAATAGAGAGCGAGAATACTAACCTTCCGCGGCTTTGAGGTCCTCCTGAAGTCTGAGAACCTGCTCTTTGCGCTCCTTAGCCTGAAAATCTCGCGAGAAAAAAATAAATCGATCAAGCTAGGGTTTCACAAGCATCAATTAGGTTTGAGAAACAAAAACAGTTCGATTAAAATGACCTTGCGTTTCCATTTAGGCGCGGTATCGTCCAATTGAGAATTCGTCGATGAAACCGATGCATTATTGTTACCGTTCGGAGGAACATTTTCCTTTTGGCGAAGCTTCGATTTGTAGAGCGCCACTGCCACCGCCATTTTAAGCCTTTCATTGTAGCTGCTCTGTGACTTCTCTACATCCGTAACCGTTTTTTCACCTTCCTTTTTTTTTTTGTCTATCCTTACGGTGTTTGAATTTTTTTCGTTTTTATGGCGGGAGCTCACGCCTCACGGTCTACTGCTAGATAAATGTACTTGATGAATTTATAAGTTGCATGTTGAATCCCTTTAGTTCTTGCTTTGTTTCTGTTTAATCCCTCAACTTTTGGCATATTATTAAACATGATGTCATGTTGTTTGTTTTGAAGTTTCTGAATAAGGGTGAGTTACACTCGTTAGTCAATTTTACTCGTACCATTGAATAAGGCATTTGACACAATTGAGTGACATTTTTTAACGATGTCATTTCTGTGTATTAATTTTTCTATAATTTTTATCGATTTGATACATTTATGTGTTATTCTCAGTGCAATTTTTCACTTATTTGAGAGTTTTGACATATGTTGTCTGAAGGGGGTATTCGCCTTACTTATTCATTAGCCGCTCAAGAGTACTATCTATGTTTTGGCAAAATTTTGGGAAAAATGATTTTTCCATAGGCATATGAAAAGACGGGGTTGAATTAGAATTATAGAAAGGTAAAAGATAAGAGTCCGTCTCTTGAAAGACCAAGGTTTAAAGTGTAAATTAAAAGAAATTAAGATAAAAAAATTGGGTTGTATGAACTGGGTTATAAAATTTATAACTACTACAGGTTACGTAATAAAACTTTAATATTGCAACAAAGACCTTTTACCTTTTATTATTATAATTAAACTTCGTCTTTCCATAAGCCTATGGAAAGACCGTATTTCTCAATACTTTGCCTCTTTTGAAATATTTGAGATAGTAAAAAATCATAAAAAATGAAATGAATAGTAGATTAATTTCCCACTTATTTGGTTTAAATCGAGGAAGTTTTTAAATTCTCTTTATTATTATTTTTTCGAAATAAAAGTGGAGAACGAGGTTTGGGACTTTGTGTTAGAGAGGTTTCTAATGTTAAGAGATACAAGTAGATACCATGTCATTGTTTTTTCAAAAAATAAAAATAAAATTTAAAACCCACTTCAGTAGGTGATTAGGATATTTATAAGCACCTCAAACTAGAAATTGGTAGAAGTACAAATGGGGAGAATGAGAAATACACACATGTCCGAGCCTTGAAATTGTGATTTCTAGACTTAAATCAAGTGTTTGAATGTTGAAATCGTAACTAATCCAACATCAATGTCGTAAATAAAGCGACCACAGCAATGATCAGGTCATAGTAGACAGATCATCGTGGATATATTTAGAATATAATGTGAAATTCAAACCTTAATAAAATGTAGAGAATGAATTTAAGCGATTGTGAGAGGATTCGATGTTTAAAAGTGGAAATGGAGTATTTTCAAAGATTTACACAACAAAACTATATTATAAAAAAAGAACAAATGCATTGTTCTATCTAAATGCAATTTATTCATACGATGGTATGATTAGACAAAGATTAAGATCAAAGAAAACATTGGGCAAAACACTTCTATCTTATTTTAAATTACTACATTTGGTTCCTCAATTTAATAAGTGACACATTTTAGTTTATATTCTTCTCAATTTATGAAATTTAAGATCGAGGACGAGGGTTCATATATATTTTTTTTAAAAAGCACAGGTGAAAAGTTTTTATTGAATCTCACAGTATTCACACTACTCCCTCTTTTTCTCTATAAGTGGCACTATATGTTTAAGTGTTTGGATTTAGGTGGAGAAAATGAGTGGATGACACTATATGTTTAACTGTTTGGATTTAAGTGGAGAAAATGAATGGATGCAATTGAATGTAGAATGCAAAAAGTAGAATGAGTTGATGGAATTAAATGAATATTACCAAAAATGAAAAATGTGTCAATATAAAAGAAACAACTAAGAAAGAAAGTATGTCAATAATAGAGAAACAAAGAGAGTAAAATGGTGAAGAAAACTAATTCTACCACAGTAGTCAGTACTACTACATCGTTGAATTTTACAATCAACACAAACGCTACTGTATTCGTTCAACTCCAATTACACACTTGCTGTCAAAAACCTTATCTTCTCTCTAGAAAATACTCTCGGCCATTCACTCGCCCAAAACTAAAAACCTTGGTCGGGGGCTGCCTCCGCCACCAGATCCGACGGTTCGGCAACCCCACACCCTAATTGTAGTTTTATTTCCCTGCCCTAACTGTAGTTTTTAGTTTTAGAATTGAAATTGGCCAGTGAAGGGAAGGTTAATGATGCAGGGCGAATTGCGGCAAAAATTGAAGAAGCAATGGATCGCCGTAAAGGTCGATACAGTTTCAGCGTAACTTTTACGTTCGGAGTCAGAATCAGGCGACGCCGGATGCGTTGGAACCATCTAGCCAAAATCGCCATTTGAGATCGTTTTAGGCCTCGAAACTGCAATTTACTGTTTTTGAGTGTTTTCCGATTTTCTTTTAATTTTGGAAATAATTCTGAATTTCCTTTTATTTTTATTTCTGAAATTCTTTCAGTATTTAAAGATCTCTTGTACTGTTCGCATTTTTAATTTGATTCATAATAATATTTCAAGATTATTTTCTCTCTGGTGGATTTTGGAACCAAAACTTAGTGTTTGTGCTTGCAAACCTTAATTGTTTTTTAAGATTCGTGCTTGCGGATCTCTTTGATTTTCTGATGGCGTCAGTTAACCACATCGAAAGTCAGAGAAAACTCTAGCCTTGACCTCATCACCGCGGAAGAAGACACAACCGATGATGGAGAAGGAGCCCAACACTTCCCGGAAAAGATTGACCAGAAGACGGAGCTCGCTCGCTTTCCTGGAAGAGAAGGCAGTGGTTGTTCATTGTTGCATGGAGAAGACGGTGGCCTTAACACGAAGTTGACGGCCAGTGGAGCCGGAGCACGATCGCGGGTGTGTGGGTGGGGGAGCATAGGCGCAGGAGGTGAAGTGCATTGATGGAGGAGGCGCACGACTTAGCCTAGTGCCAACGAAAATCAAAGTGATAAATCTGGTATTTCTTTATTTAGTGGTGATCAGCGGAAATGTCGCATACAACGATTAATCATCGTGGGTCAGATCCCTCCGAATAGGGCGATGACAGGTTCAGATCTGTAAAGAATGAACCGGGTCACCATTTTAGTTTAATTGAAATTACGCTAGTCTATATTTTCTACTTTAGTTGGGTTGTTTTGTCTCCGGTCTCTCAGATATGGTGCGCCTTTATCCCAATTTCAGCTCAGTAGTAGTGTAGTTAGCCACTAAGGAAATTAGGCGTTGTGTTCGACTGACCAGGCGCAACTTGGTTTCCCCTAATAATTGATGGTCTGTAAGTCTCTATACGCCAGGTTGGCGTGGAGCAAACTCTTATACACCATGTTGGTGTGGAGCTCAAGTGGGAGACCACCCCATTCACTCTGTGTGAGCCATCCATGTGGAAATTCATCCACATCACCTTGTAATAGATAGGTTTTGTTTTCTCGCTTAGGTATGGTGTTGATTTATCAGAGTATCAATTGTAATAGAAGGTAAACTAGAATAGTACTAGTTATCAGCTAAAATGTAGGATAAACGAAACAATTTTTATTATGCATACAATCAAACCAATTTAAACCCATTTCTATACTAATGAGAATGAGCCGACTCTTTGTTTTAAAAATCGTTCAACTTCGTTAATTCAAAGGAGAAGCTCCGGCTGAAATCGTCCCCCCGGCAGCCGCAATAATCTGCGTATCTTGCTTTGGTTTGGCTGACACCAACGCTCTGACGGCGGGCTTAATCTTCTCACCGGCCCTAACAATGATCAAGAACATCAACCGATAAACAACCACCATTCCGAACAGGACCGCAAGATCAACCCACTTGGAATACCTCATTTCCACTCCAAATCTTTCCCGGAGAATACTCTCCCCGGTGATTCTCGTTGGAATTTCCCCCGGCGAACCGGCAAACGTCCGGCCCAAGAACTCGTTCTTGAACAAGCCCTGAAACGCGTACCTGTGGAAAGCAACGTAATATAGTGGGTATTTCCAGAACACTGCCGGTAAGTCGCCCGGCAGCCGGAAGAACCCACCGCCGAGTATCATCAGGCCCTGGATTCCAGCGCCGACTATGATTCCGGTGAGGAAATTGGGGACCAGGCTTGCCACGATCATCATCATGCTCTCCACTAACATCATGCATACGAACAGAACCCCGGCGAAGAAAACGAAGCGTTCGATCACTTCGCCCGAATCAAGCCCCTTTTGAAGTCCGGCGAGAAAATATGCAATGGCTCCCGGGATTAATGACACCAGTAGCAAATATGGTATTGCAGAGAGTGTGTTTCCGATGACGAATGCGCCTGAATCGTAGTGTCCATTCATCCTTTCCCGTTGAAACACCTGTTAATCAACTTTTTTATGAGAAGTGTTGAATTAAAGCGTGAAATTAACCTAATTCCCTTTTATCAACTTTTTGAAGATACGTTAAGCCATAAATTTTATCACGCAAGGCATACACTAGTTAGATTCGTCTGTGTATTTTCTAAATATTAAAATTTTATACGCCATTATCACATGGAAATAAAGATATGGCTGATCAAACAAGTCCTTAAAAAATTGACAGGGAAGTGTCAATTTTGCCATTTTAGTTACCTTCATCTCCTCTGCAAAGGAAGGGAATCCACCAATAGCCATGAAAGTAAGGAATGAAGCCACAAACATTAGCATTGATGCTGTAGCCTGGAAAGAAAAGCAAGTTGAACAACATCATATTTGATATTCAAATTATTTTCCATTAATTGCATAAATTCTGTGCTTTCTCACCTGAATTGAGGAGTGACTGGAACCAATAACGGAGAAAAATATGGTGCCGAGACCAAGGCCTAATGCGATATAAACAACCAATCGCATCCAGTAGTATCCCAAATCACGAAACATGTTCAAAGATGATCTTTTTGTCAGAACAAGGCATTGATCGATGAAACTGGCCTTTTGTCTGTTTTTCTTCAACACCTCGCCTTCCTGTTAAGATTTTCATACAATTAATTACTGCGTAATTGTTTCTATCTAGTTTCGAGTTTCTGTTTGTGTGTGTGTGTGTATATATATATAATTTGTACGATTTACTTACATTCTTGCTTGTTTCAGATATCTGCCTCCGGACATCTTTGTACATTTCAGACGTTTTGTAAGAATTGATGAGAATAGTAATAACTTCGTCAGCGGGAATTTTCCTTTCTGATCCCTCTTCAATATCCTGTGTCACAAAGAACAAAGATACAATCGTTTCTGATACTAAAAACCGGAAATGGTTGAAAGAATTAGCATGAAACATGCATATGCATAACATATATATACCTCATCAAAATCCTTGTTTATAAGTTTCAGGAAATGGTCAGATGGATTCTGGAGAGTCGGGCAAGGGAAGCCATTCGCCGCGAAAAACTACATCAAATCAGAAGATGAAAACCATTAATCCCATTTTAGATCCATCTTTCTAGATTGTAGCCAGTGCAGAATAGTCAAATTGCAGGTTGAACCTCCAAAGAAGGAGTATTATGTGTACAACGATAATCAGAATGAATGCTCACCTCATTTGCTGCATGAGCAGGGCCAAAATATATGGTTCTTCCCGCAGATAAAAGACAGACATTCTGAAAAAGCCCGAAAACCTCAGAACTCGGCTGATGAATCGAAGCTATTATGGTCTTCCCCTCCCTCTGCCGTGCAATTCTGCTCATTACATAGTACGACGCCGCACTATCGAGCCCGCTTGTCGGTTCATCCAGAAACAGAAGCTCAGGGCGAGTAAGAATCTCAATGCAAATGCTGAGTCTCCTCTTTTGTCCGCCGCTAAGGCCCTTTACTCCCCATCCCCCAACTCTGGTGTTCGTTGCATCTTGCAATCCCATTTCTTTTATGATCGTTTCCGCCCTTGCGATCTTCTCCGATTTCGGCATGGAGCTTGGGAGCTGGAGCTGAGCTGAGTAGTATACTGAGTCTCTTACCGTTAGGGTTGTGATCAGAGCATCGTCTTGTTGCACGTAAGCCTGGTTTTGAATGTATACCATGCATGTTAGGTTTTAAAATTTCAAATATTAAAGAAATGGAAAGTATACTTTGGCATGTTCTTTTCGGTAGTCACATCAGTTCAATTGTCATTAGTAAGTACATGTTAAATATCTTACCGATGTATTATTTTTCCACCTCAATGTGAGACAACTTTTTTTTCCTCCACAGTGGTAAGAGGCTACTTTTTTTTCCTCCACATTGGTAAGAGACCACTATGTACTATTCATGGACCCCTACTTGATTTTCTTTATCATACTCATTAATTTTATCATTAACATTTAATCTATAAATAAATTTGTCGATCCAAAAAAAGTTGAATGTGAAATTTAATAATATATTATAATATATAAAATTGAATTTCGTTTTTTCAAAAATTATTAAATAGTTCAATTTTTTTGTTCTTGTATATATTTTCCTTCGTTGTAAAAAAATAATTTCATTTCACTTTTTAAAAAATTATTATATATTTTGTTCCCCCTTTATTTTAGAAGAAAATTACATACATGATTTTTTTCCCAAATTTTACATATTTTAAAATTAATTTTACAAAATTTTTAAAAAAAATCAGATTTTCCAAAAAATTTAATGTTGGGACACGTGGCCTGACGAGTACCCATCTGAATTTTTTTAAAAAAAGGCAAAGTTGAGTGGGACACGTGGCCTAGTGGCAGGGTACCACGTGTCCCGTCAGGGGATAAAAAAAAAGGGACTGCACATGGGGCGACCCCTTGCGCCTAACAAAGCTTGCTCTTGACCGGGCTCCAAACAAGAGTCTTTTGGGTGGTCTCTTATTAAGAGATCACTCTAGAGACCACCACTGTGAGCATTTTCGGTCTCTATAGTGAGCGGTCTCTTTAAATTAAGAGACTACCACTGCACACGCCCTAATAGATGGTACTCCCTCAAATTTTTTATTTGTGGCACACTTACCTTAATGAGATGCTTTTGTTTTAAATTTCACACTTTCCATTTCTGGCAATATTCCTTCAACCTCAACCAATTATTCTACTTTTTACTTTCTACATTCAATTTCAACCACTTATTTTCTTCACATAAATCCAAGAGACTAAATTTAGTATGCCACTTTTAATGAAACGGAGGGAGTATTGAGTTTGGTTTAATTCATTTCACTTCAGTGTGATTAGCAGAAAAGGTTGAAAATCAATGTTATTTGGTCATGGTGATTGAAGATTTTAGAGATCTATTCTCATTTAGGTGTGTTTGACAAAATTCATAAATTGCTTAGTTTTCATAAGTTAATGGAGCAAATTAATATCAGGATTGATATCCATTTTAAATACTTTTAAATGAAATTCATTAGTTTTGATATTTTTCTTAAAAGGTATCCGTATTTTAATTTATTTTCCAAAGACGTGTTTTTCAATTGAAAGTGGTAACTATTCTGGTATCGTTTTGATTTAAGATAGTACCCAATTTTTTGTTGAAAGATTTTTTTTGGGGACATAAATGAAAAGGGCAGATACCTGTAAAAGGCAAATTAGAAAATAGGATAATAGATTGAAATTTAGATTAAAATGGATGCCATTTGAAATAAAATTCTAAATTAATGTTTATTTTTAGAAGTAATAGACATATTTTATAACAAAAATATAAACAAAATTTTCCAATTTTAAAATAAATTAATTATTTATAAATACTACTCCACCAAACACATCAATATTCATTAAAATATATGACAAAGTCTTGAAAAAATTGCATTTCCATAGGCATATGAAAATACAATGTTGAATTAGAATTATCAAAAGATAAAATGTTTTAATCAAAAATTTATTATGTAATATATAGTAGTTATAAATTTATGAATCGATGAATACAACCCAAAAAATTTATCATAATTTATTATAATTTGCAGATATGAAAAGATAGTTTTTCAATTATTCATATCGTCAGAGTATAACAATAATTCATATAGTCCGGGCAGTTTGATTAGTTTGTGTATGAATGGAATTATGGAAGAGTCCAAATTTTGAAAAGGTGAATGTGACATTGATGAATAGTATTTCGGGAAATAGATGCTCCGTATCTGTCATTCTGTGGACGATCCAGTAGTACTAGGTAATTTAATACTTATAAATTATAATTCAATGAGACGATGAATAATCAATTTCCAATTTATGACTTACTGATGTTCCGTATGCTAGTGGTTGTTGCCTTCCATTGATTAGAATTTCTCCGCTTTGTCTTGTGTTGGGGCCCACCCTTCCTATAATAATATATAAAACAATCAAAATCACAAAAAAACAAATTAAGCAATAGATTAAGGTAGATAAACCAAGTTATTTAAATATATACGGTAAAAATTGAAGAAACAATAGATCGCCGTAAAAGTTCGATACGCTTTTGAGTATAACTTTTGCATCTAGAGTTAGAATCAGACAAGGCGGGGTCTTTGTGGACATTTGAGGTTTTTTAAGGCCTCAAAACGGCAATTTACTATTTTTTGAGTGTTTTTCAAATTTCATTTTATTTTGGAATTAATTTCAAATTACCTTTTTAATCATTCCAGTGTTTCATTATAATATTTAAAGATCTCTTGTATTATTCCTAAAATTTATCTTTCATAATAATATTTTTTGAGAATATTTTCTCCTTGGTGGATTCCAAAATCAAAACTTATGATTTGTGCTTGCAACCCGTCATTGTTCTTCAAAATTTGTGCTTGCCAATCTCTTTTGTCAATATATATGGGGTTTTGTTTGACTCAGGCTATCCACTTTCATATACTTTTGTAGTATGCACTATAAAAACAGAATAAGAGAAAGGAAATTTACGAATATACGAAATCATCAATGACCTTTTAAAGTAACATTAGTTAAAGGTAATACTTATTGGTTAAAGGTAATACTTATTGGTTTAAGGTAATATTTGGTACTCCTCAGGTACCATACTCCATCTGTTTTGTTATTTATGATACCATAGATTTAAGTGTTTGGATTTAAGTGAACAAAATAAGTGGATAAAATTGAATGTAAAAAGTAAAATGTAGAATGCGTGAATGAAATTGAAGTAATCTTGCCAAAACTGGAAAGTATGTCATTTAAAAGAAAATATCTCAATTAGGTAAATGTGTCATAAATAATAAAACTGAGAGGGTACTTTTTATGGAAGAAAGATTGTGTTAATTAATTATGCTAAAAGAGGAGTATAAAGCTTGGAGTTGTAATCCATGAAACAAAAGTTCCGTGAACTTATTTCTGGCAATTGTGTCATTTAGTGTGTTATCCTATTCTCTTTTGTCCTAGCTAGGTACAATACTAACCTAGAGTATATAAGTAACAATATTTATGTGGTTTTATTGAATTCATTTCAACACGTGGTTTTTCAATATTTACTTTCTAAACATAAACTTAGTAAATTAATGATATTAGCGAAAAAAACACATTTTTTATACAAATTGTGAAAAAATGTCTACAGTGCAAAATAGCATGAGACAGAAGAAATATATAATACAATCATAAATTTAAGCCTGTGCATTACTTCCTTCAATCATTTGTTACACTATAATTCATTTTTCAACTTAATTACACTTTAATTCAGTCTAACTCAGTTTATATAAATCATTCAATTTAATTTATTTAATTTTATTCAATTCACTGGTTAAGTCTAAAGAAATTTAGAATAATTTAACCATATCACTATTATTATTTTTTGAGAAAAGTGAGTTTTTTAACATTATGTTTTGGTAAAGTGCATAAATGATCTTGTAAAATGTGAAGTGCAAAATTAAAATTGGATTTCGTTGACCGAAATGTCAACGGTCAAATTGTCCAATTTTTTTTGAAATGACCGTTTTACCATTCTTTTAAAAAAAAATACAGCTTTGCCCTTTCTTTTTTTCTTTCTTCCTCTGCAGTCGAGCCCTTATTTCTCCTTATTTCCCCCTTCTTCCTCCTTTATTCCCCCTTTCTTTCCCCTAGAATTGGTCAGCGGCGGTGGCATTTAGGGTGGTGGTGTTTAGGGTAAGCAGCGGAATTGGTCAGGGCGCCACAGTGATGTTGTTTAGGGTGGTGCGGGGTTAGGGAGAAGCAGTGGTGTTAGGGTGGTGTTTCGAAAGTTAGGATTCGGCGGCAGGGGGTGAGCGGTGGTGGTGGTGCTCGGCAGTCCCACAGATTCCGTTCAATAGATAGCTTCACCATCTGCCCCATCGGCAACATAAGGGAGAAAATATTCCCCCATTGCTCATCAAATTGCAGCTGGAAATCTGAAGAGATTCTACAGGTGATCAGCCCTTTTGGATCTCTCCCACGTGGGTTGACTGGTCAGCCACTGGAGAAACTATTCATCACGCTCTTTTGCACTGTGATTACTGGAGAAAAATTGGGGATTCGCGAGTCCAATATAAAACGGGACGTGAAACACGACGGTGGAATTGGCGTCGAAAGTTCTGCATTTGTTTGATTTTTTTTTTTTTGTGGAAGAGAACCTTGGTGGAATAAATTTTTGGTGTTATACAACGCTAGGAGGAGATCCGACGGGACGACGCCGTCCAGGGCGGCGGACTTAGGGCCCAGTCCGCCGTTGGAAAGGGGGTTACAGTAGGAATTTTTCGGATCTATATCCTCGCAGTTGTCCGAAATTTTCTTTTTGAACGCAGAAGAGAGGCTGTACACATAGACTGTTCCGTACTGGTGGTGCTCAGCTGAGACGGGTGTTAGTGGTGCTCAACCGCGGCAGTTTAGAGTTTTGAAGATGAAGAAGAAAACTAGGGGTATAATGGTTAGTAGGTTTTCAGTTTTAAGGTGTACAAGATGGGTCAGTGATTGAATTCTTTTAGTGGAATAGTAAAAATTGGATATATATATATATATATATGTATATGTATGTATCATTGTTCAAAATATTATGATTATTTTAACACTTTTAAATTATTTTACATGATCATAATCTTAGGGTTATTTTAGTTCGGCTGCAGCCGAAAAGAACCCTGCATTAGTTATTATTATGATCTTATAAAAGTTATATATTTAGTAGAAAGAGACAGGCGTGTTTGATACAACAGTCATTTCATGTTTTTAAGGTACCTGATAGAGCATCAAGAAGAGTAGACTTGCCGCAACCGGAAGGTCCCATTACGGCCAAAAGCTCGCCGGGACAAGCGTAGCCAGCGACCCCTCCCAGTATCGACCTCCTTGCGCGTTCAGTATTTCCGGTGGGAACAGTGACCCATAAGTCCTCCCATGTTATAAACACGCCACCACCACTAGCGGCGGTGCTGTACTTACTCTCCAACTCTAGGCCGGAAATTCGGACTTCCGGGATGGAGGAGTTGGGCTCATGGAAAACTTGGATTAACGCCGACGTCGGTGGCGCCATGCTATTGCTAGCTCCGGGAAGAATGTCCGGACGGCTATTTACTTCACTTGGCTGTGGAATGTGGACAAGATTAATTGCATGTAGCGTGTCTCAATGTATGTGGAGCGGTGAAATTTATAGACTTTGTTTCTGGCTGGAGAGGGACGTGGGTTACTGACAGTAACAGTGCTATTCTGTTTGTTTGAAAAAAAGAAAAAAAAATACTCCCTCCGTTTCTCTATTATTGACACATTTTTTATTTTTTATTTATATTGACATACTTTCCATTTTTGGTAAAATTTCTTCAATTTCATCCACTCATTCTACTTTTTACACTTTACATTCAATTTCATCCAATCATTTTCTTCACCTAAATTCAAACAGTTAAACCTATGATGCCACTTATAGAGAAACAGAGGAATTACTCAATTCGCCGCGTAAGAATGTTGAAAAAAAATGAAAGAACTACAAAAAAAAATTGTACTCCCTCTCGTTCACTAACATTGACTCACTCTCCTTTTAAAATAATTTTTAATATTGGATCATTCTTTTTTTGATAAATTTTAGGTTATTTTCATTCACTCATTTTATTTTTTTTACTCTTTCAATGCATTCTCCATCACTAATTCTACATTTTCTATATCCAATTATAAAAACTAAGTGAACCAATATTAATAAATCAGCAAAAATATATGGTAAAATAGTGCATACAGGGATGATGGCTAAAAAAGAGGTTGAGCTAAAAATGATGGAGGATATTTATTAAAATCCATTTCAACCTAACTTCATGTAACATTTGTCATGATATCACTAATGTCTCACCCTGACATTCACCATTTTCTGCTCATTTCGTTCCACTAATAATGACATATTTATTTTTCACGATCTTTAATGGTCATGTCTGACCGTCAATATCTCTAACTACATATACCCATTTTGCATTAAAATGATATTTAGAAAATATATGGTAAGATGGATTCAACAATATCTTACCTGATATATTTGTTACTATCTTTGTCCCAGTCAGTGGCGGAACCAGAGTAAACTTTGAGGAGGGGCGGAGGAGGGGCGGTCACTGTTCAACGGTGCAGCACCACCGGAGCGGGGGGGGGGGGGGGGGGGGGGGGGGGGGGGGGCGGG
>JAULKM010000008.1:19379285-19392646 GCA_032355605.1 Rubia tinctorum
CCCCCCCCCCCCCCCCCCCCCCCGCACCGGCTCGCCCCCCTAGTTCCGCCACTGGTCCCAGTCAATTCTGCACAAATTTCTTTTGGTCAAAGATGTCGAACTTTGACCACATATTTGAATAGGTATATGGACATAAATTTTATCATTTGAGATATGATTAGATTTGTCGTAACGTGTAGTTTCCAAATATCATTTTTTGTGCACCTTTATTGTCCGTAGCTACACATATTTACTAGAAAACATGTTTATTGAAGACAGTGAAAATATTATGTGCAGAAATGACTGGGATGGAGGGAGTGTATATATTAATTTATGTTTTTGGTCAAAACTTACCAAATTTAATTTTGGAAAAAGTAAATATGTCATTACTTATAAGACGGAGGGAGTAACATATATACAAAATTCTCCATGATTTTGAACAGCATATACCAGTACATATAAATCTTGATATGTTGAAAACTCACTTATTATTAATTTTTTAAAAAAAACTCAAAAATCTACATACAAATAAATTCAATTCAAAACTCACAAGCACACATAAAAAAACATAAAATGAAACCCACAAGACATTGTTGAATTCATCAATTCAATACGCATGAATTTATCAATACAAATTACAAGCACCATGACAAAGTTAAGAGTAAATAAATTCAACAGTAGTACATAATTTGATCCAAATTCATTTCCACCACAATCAACTCTGATCCAGTTAACCTCTAATTTATTCTAGAGATATATACCAATATAATTCTATCTACCTGACCAAATATCAATATAACACTCAGACAATTTTTAATGCAAAAATAACCCTAACTAGTTAATGTAGTTAAGTGCCAATATAAGATATTAACTTTCATTTTCCGGGGTTGACTGTATGTAAAATGTCCAAAATACCCTTAATGTTAAATTTTGAATTTGACTTGATAAATTTACCCTTATAGTTCTCTGGACCGCCACCGAACTGCTGCAGCACCACCGCCGTAATAGGTAGGGCTATATTAGCACATTATGAAAAATAATAGGGTTATATCAGTACATTCCTAAAACTTATAGGGTTATATCAATACATTCCTAAAACTTACACTACACCAAAAATTAGTAAACTCACATAGTAACAAGACTATGGCTAGTGTCATGGTTTAAAATAGTCAACAAGAATCGCCAGCAAGAATAGTGAACAATAATCACCAGTAAAAATCAACTAAACGTACAAAACTTATAAGAACGGTAAATCTAATCAACAAATAATAATAAATTTTCATAAAAATACAAATTAAATTGATATTGTCAAATCCATAAACACTAACATTTTGAATCATCCAAAAACAACAAATTTTAAACAATAAATGACCCTAAATAATAAAATGAAGAATAATATCCTTCAAATGTTGTGATGGTGTCACCCTTCTTAAATGTGTTGAACTCGAGTGACCTATGCATAACAATATTAAAAAATTGATATTAATAACTTCGAGTGACCTATGCATAACAATATTAAAAAATTGATATTAATAACTTGAAATGTATCAAATGTTCAACTAAACAATATATTTAATAATAATACAACTTCATATGTTATTTTTTATTGTGTACCCAATATAAAAAAAGGAAGTAAATGCATATACTCTCAATCCAACCATCAATTTTAAAATGATCATAACTATATATGTAAACGGGTGTAAAATGTCAACATTATTCGACCAAAATAATGATATTTTATATATACACTGAATATTACGTTTTTACCATTCTAGTTGGGTGTTTGCCATTGCATGTGGTTATTGTTGTACCGTAATAGTTTTCAGTTGTTTGGTTTGGTTTGGTTTGGTTTGGTTTGCCATGGATGTATGCATTATGTTCTCCCTATTCTTTACTCAAGTGAGATATCACACAATCATAAAACAGTTGGAGTAGTAAAGTCCAAACACAACTTCACTGTAATTCATGTCAATTCACAAACAGGAGCAAATAATTTTTAAAAAATAGTAATTAAAAAGGACCTATGAAGAGAATTTACAAATGATGAAAAGATGGTGTAGGATTGAAATGATTGAAACTTTTCCAATACGGTAGATAGTTGAGAAGGTGGTGGAGGGTGGGTAATATGATAAGACACTACGTGTGAACATTATCCATTGAATGGGGAAGAAAATGGGCGAGGAGAATTGTGTGCCATTTTCTTGCTGCTCAAACTGATTTTTGTCTAAATTGATCAAGGTGGAGATCAAAATATTCCCAACTCTTTTAATCTCATCTCATATTTACATTTAAAATAAATATTTGTGTATATTTTATATTTTACACCACCTTTCTTTTATATATTTTTTTGACTACATTTTTTTTTCAAAAAATAATTTGTGCAATTTATATACTAAAAGAAATAATTTGCAACAATTCAATTTAATTATTTAAATTCACATCTAGATTTTTTGTATATAATAGTTATTGTTATTGTATTAATTAAATTTAGTAATTTATAATTGTTTCAATAGTTAATTACACACACATATATAAATAAATCAGAGATTCATAATAAAATTATATTGTAATATTAATGTAAACATAAATATTGTAATGTTAGCATGGAATGCTTTTAGAACACCATCTCACTAATGTTGGTTTTGACTCACTATAACTACATAAATGCCATTAATTTTTAATGTAAATTTAGCTATAATATGTATTAGATTACATTTTAAAATGAATTAATAACTCATGTATGAGATAGAATGACATCACAGCACTGTATTTAAAATGTTGGTATACGTAACTATACTATCATAAATTTTATGAATGGTATCTTGGTATTTAGTTGGTGTCGTTATAGTATTTTATAACAGCATTAGTAAAAAAACCTTAAAATATATGTTGGGATAGAGCCATTTTATTGTAGTGTTATAGGGTTATATCAGCACATTAAAAAAGTTATCTGTTACAAAATTTTGGCTAAAAGTTTCCAGAGAGGGTTATATTGACACTTTCACTTATTATATTGGGTTATATTGACACTTTCAAATATTGGAAAGTTATTTTGGCACCTATATTTTAAATCTAAATATTAATATATAAAGTAGTTTAAAAAAATAGATAGTGTTGTAAAAACACTTTTCCCTTAATTCTATTCCAAAGAATGCCTCCAAAGTAAGGTCCTGTCCCGTAGAGATTATATCAACTACCATCATTTCATATCATATATCATCGTCTACCTTCATCTACCGTCATTAATATTATCTACCTATTTTAAAAATTAATATTTAAGTAAATATTTATTTTAAATAATAATATTTTAGTATTAATTTAATATTTGAGTAAAAGCTAATTTAAATATTTATTATAAAACTGAATATTATAGTAAATATTTATATTAAATATTTATTTGAAATATTAATATTTTAGTAAAATTATATTTTAAATATTTATATAACATATTTATTTAAATAAATTTATATTAGTAAATATTTATTTTAAATGTCAATATTAAATATTTATTTTAATTTTAATATTAAATATTTATTAATATTAAATATTAATATTTAGTAAATGTTTATTTTATAATATTTTGAATATTTTTCAAATATATTTGAGTAAAGACAAAGTTTTGAAAAAGATTGTTTTTCCATAAGTTAATGAAAAAATGGGGTTTAACTACAATAATAAAAGGTAAAAGGTCTTAGTTCCAATATTAAAAATTTATTATGCAACATGTAGTAGTTATAAAGTTTATAACCTGATTCATGCAATCCAAAAAATTATCTTCATTTCTTCTAATTTGTACTTTAAACTTTGTTTTTTCCATAACTTATGGGAATACCGTCATTCAGGAGACGGACTATTGAGTAAACATTTATTTTAAATATTTTTATTTAAGAAAATGTTTGTTTAAAATATTTATATTTTATTAAATGTTTATTTTAAATATTTATTTCAAATATTATTATTTTTAAATATTATTTCAAATATTTAATTTGAATATTAAATATTTTATTAGATGTTTATCTTAAATATATATTAAATATGAATATTTTAGCAAATATTTATTAAAATTTTATTTTGAATATTAATATTTTTGTAAATTCATATTTTAAAATTTTAATTTAAATATAATATTTGAAATATTAATATTTCAGTAAATGTTAATTTTAAATATTTATTTTAAAATTTATTTTAAACCTTAATATTTTAGTAAATGTTATTTTTTATATTTTTATTTTTATTTTTAAAATTTAAAATTTTAATACAATCACTTGAGTTTAGTTCACAAAATTTCATAATAATTATATAAAGCATACGAAATTTTAGCCATTTGCATTAAACTCAAACTTCCTTCTTGCATGTGCGCCCCTCCGGAAGCGCATACTATAATAAAAATATTTTTATTTTTTAAAATTTCATTTTAGTATATTTAAATGAATTTAAATTTATTATTTTAACATATTTAAATTATGTTCAATTTAATTTGGTTCAGTTTCAAATAAGTTTCATTCAAGGCCTATTATTACTAATTGAATTGAATGTACATTTCTAAACGTGATCTTAAATGTAAAATTTAAAAATGACCTTATTTAGGTCTATTAATCAATGTATAATTTAATTACGTTCGATACATATAAATAAAACGAAATATGTAGTAATTTTTTTTAAATGATGTCCAAGATTTCATCCACACCTAATCATATTTCATCATCGAAACTTTGCGCTTCATCATCACGTCCAGCTTCATTGCTCCCTCTGTCCCAGTTTAAATTACCGTTATACTTTATGACACTATTCTCTATCAAAGTTTGACCGCATATTTGAATAGATATATAAGAAATAATACTATCACATGTGATATTATTGAATTTGTCGCAACAAGTAGTTTCTAAAAAGTAAATTTTTATTTGTCGTTATTATACGTAATTAAACATATTAACGGTTAAACGTGTCTCGAAAAGTGTGCAATGATTGAGTGGTAATTTAAACTGGGACGGAGGGAGTATCGCGTCCACTATCTTTCCAAATTTGCAAAGCTATACCATACGTACTTCTCGCATAGCCCATTTGCGATCTTCATAAAAATTATGCAAACCCGTAACCCCTAGACCAATCTCATGGTCTAATATAGGTATTTCAAGCTGGTGCATTTTAATGAAACTATGAAGCGTGGAACAAGAAACAATAATTGCCATTTGTCTTTGCGATGACATTTGAGGCATAGATTTCAGCACGTGCGAAGTACTCTTCAACTCACCAAATGCTATTTCAACTCTCATTTTCAAAGACGAATGACGTTTGTTGAAATGTTCAGACATGCTTGACGTTGGTGCCTTCCTAAAATCCTGTAGGTTCCTTTTGGTTTTTAAATCGCTTATCGGAGACAATTATCCAAGAGTGTTGGGATATCCAGAATCCACCAAATAATATTTTCCTACATATATTCATTCGTAAGAACCAACATTAGACATTATCATCATTAGTGAAGCTATATACTGTAAGTTTGAATATTTACCAAGATGAGGATAAGGAAAAACATATTTTGGATCAGTAAGTGAATCTTTCCACACTAACATCATGGACACTTCCTTCCCATCCCACATAAGTAAATGTGAAGATTTTATCAAATGAACAACAAGCCAAGAAATTCAACCTTTTATCACCCTTACGACTTCGAAATTGCACACAATTTTCATCATTTATAACTGCTTCTATAAGAGTTTCATCCAAAGCCCCAATAACATTCTGCACAATAACATTATTTCATGATGAATTTGTTAAAAAATAACCATATAATCATAACTTGTCTTATAATTATGAAGAATGCAATCTAGAACATACATGAAAATAAGCCCAATACCGTGAGTCATATGCAACCAATCGAGAGACCTCTGATAAATCGCGATGTGGTATAATGATATCGTACGACAATATCACCAAAGCATCCAACCTATTGTTGTTGGAGAACATGTAAATCTGAATGGTGCATCACGATAGGATTGTACCTTAGCCATTATGTATAAGCACAATGCTACTTGTCTGGGTACCTTCACAAATCTACAATCTTTCAACAATTATCTTTCAATCATCAAATTCACTAGACACATAAACATATCTTTCTAGTCGAAGTTGCACCTTGCATGAATTAGGATGTTCAGTTAACAATCTGCGTAAATATTTCGCACCACTTTCCCCTCCTTTTAGTGGTTGCCTTGACGACGTGTTCAAATTTTAGATCAAACATATTTATGTCTCTATATGTGTCTTACTTCACTATTCATCAGTAAAGTTAGTGCAATTTGTTTCGAAAAAAATCTATAAACGTACAAATGTAAAAATTATCATTGATATATTATTAGATTCATCGTGACTTATATTTTTAGAATATCTAATTTTATAATTTATTTTTATACATAATTTAAGATATTAAAATCATAAATCATCAATGAATTGTGAAAAAAAGAAGAGGTGAGACTGTTATAGAGGGACGGAGGGAGTACATTATTTAATTTATGTATAGTTTAGTTTAGTTCAAACCAGTTCTTGTTATAGCCTATTATTACTATTTGTTAACTATATTCAATTTTAGTAAATCCAGTTTAGTATATTTAAATCTGGTTGAATTTGGTGTGTTTAATTATTTAAATTCGTTTGAGTTTAGCTCAGTATATTATATGTACTTAAATTCAGTTCAGTTTAGTTTTTATATTTATTTAAATTCAGTTCAGTTCAATATATTATATTTATTAAAATTCAAATGAGTACATAATTCAATTCAGTTTACTTCAGTTTCTTATATTTATTTAAATTCATATCAGTATGTTATATTTATTTATTTTTAGTTCAATATATTATATTTATTTAAATTTAGTTTATTTCAGTTCAGTTTTTTTATAATTATTTAAATAAGGTTCATTTTCCGTATATTGTATTTATTTATATTGAGTTCAGTTTATTATATTCACTTATATTCATTACTAGTTGAGTTCAGTTTTTTTTTATTTATTCAAATTCAGTTCCGTATATTATATTTATTTTATATTCAAATCAATTCTTATATTTATTTATATTCAGTTCATCTCAGCTCAGCTCAGTTTATTATTATTATTTAAATCCATTTCAGTTAAAAATTATTATTTAAATATAGTTCAATTTATTATGTTTATTTATATTCAGTTCAGTTTACAATATTTATTATTATTTCAATTTAGTTTTGTTTAGTTTATTATATTTATTCAAATTCATCTTCTTTCAATTTTTTATATTTATTTAAGTTCAATTCAGTTTACTATATTTATTTATATTTTTGTTCAGTTCAGTTTATTATATTTATTTAAATTCTGTTCAATTCAGTTTATTAAATCTATTTAAATTCAGTTCAGTTATATATATATATATATATATATTTAAATTCAATTCAGCTCCAAACATCTCCAATAATCTCCAATCATCTACCTTCATCTCATATCATTTACTTTCATCTACCCTCATCTCATATCATCTCATATTATCTCCATTTCAGCTCTACTGGACATGGTCTAACTAAAGACGGGAAATTATTGTGAATCGTTATATCACGCCATGCATTTTAATAAATTATGCCTTGTATTTGCACTATTAAAATACTATATGTATTTGAATTTATTTTAAAGAATAAAGAAATTAAATATTAAATAATTATTTTTAAACTTGATTTAATTTTTCTGCTGGTGGTGGTGTTCGTAGGTCTCCGTCATGGGGCTCCGATGGTGGTGGTTTTTTCCGTTCTCCACCGTAGGGGGTCTATCGGTGTTGAAGACCCTTCAGTTTCCAAGTCCCAGCGACGTTTGGAGCATCCTCCCATCCGTCCGATTCTGACGTGGTATGGAGCATTTTCTTCGAAAAAACCCAGCGCATAGCTGCTTCTCTTCGACCCACCCTGGCCCCACTCTCACTGCCCCGCTCTCATCTCCCTGACTGTCGTTTCCTTGTCCTAGTTTCCCCCCACCGCCTCGATTCTCATTTTTGGTCCTCGTTTTCCCCACCGCTCCCCAGCTCTCGTTTCCCCTACCCAATTCTCAACCTGCCCAACTCTCGTTTCTCCCACCACCCCAATTCTCGTTTCCCCCTCTTGTTTCTTAGTTCTTGTTTCCCTCTCTAGTTTCTCGATTCTCGTTTCTCCACCCCCGTTCTCGCAATTCGTATGAAAAATGAGGCGGAAGATGAAGGGTTGGGGTGAGGACATGGATCGATTTTCAGGCATGGTGATGGTTATTTCCGACGGTGATGGATTTGGGTTTTCAAACTGGATGGTGGCGCCGGCGGTGGCGCCGGCTGTGATGGATATGGGTTTTCAAGTTGGGAGGTGGATCTTGGTTTCAAACGGGCAGTGGCACCGGTGGTGGCGGCGATGGTGGCGGCGGGGGAGGAAGGGTAATAGTGGCACCATCAAGGGAAAATTGGGGGTTTATTTATATTTACATTTTAAAAAAAATTAACATTATGCGTACAAATACGTATTGGGGCGTAAATTAATAAAATACAGGATATAATATAGTTGATAGAATGATTTTCCGTAATAAAATATTGTATTAATCACCAGAATAAATAGAGTACAATAAGGAAATCTAGTAAAACTAGAACTTTAGTCTAGTCATCAAGATAATATCAAATCTAATCAGAAACCTGATTTATTCTAACACCCCGCCCTCAAGCGAAGCGTCGGATGCTCAACGACGCAAAGCTTGGTCCTAAAAACTCGAACAACGGATGAGAAAGATCCTTGGCGAAGATATCCGCAATATGAAGACAAGTGGAAACGTGAGCTACTCAAAGCTTGCCAGAGGCAACTAACTCCCAAACAAAGTGGTAGTCAATGTCGATGTGTTTCTCCTGCTTATGAACAACCGGATTTTGGGCCAAGAAATGGCACTACTATTATCACATAACAACAGGGGTGATCCAGACAACATAAGATGGAGATTCCAAAGCAAATGAGAGAGCCAAACAACTTCTGAAGCGGTGTTGGCTAGAGCTCGATATTCTGACTTTCTGCTGGAACGTAAAACTGTACTGCTTCTTGGCACTCCACGAAACAAGGTTTCCACCAAGAAAGACAACATACCCAAAAGTGGAACGACGAGTTTCTAGACAACGTACACAGTCAACATTAGAATAACCTAAGACATCTGGAGTACTGGTTGATCGGAAAGAGAGTCAAAAATGTAATGTTCCTCGAACATACCAAAGAATCCGAGTGAATACAACATAATGATCTTCACGAGGATCCTATAGAAACTGACTGATAGTATTGACCAAAAAAGACAGATCAGGGCGAGTGGTAGTCAAATACAGCAGAGCAGAGAATGATATAAGGTCGAATTTCGGAATGGATGAATGGTTGAACTATGAAGTTGCGAACCAGGAACAAACGAAGTAGAGACTGGCAGAACATCCTTCATCCCAGCGCGTATAAGTATATCCCGAGCATACTTTGATTGTCCAAGAAGTAAGCCAGAGGGAGTAGGCGATACTTCGAGACCAAGAAAGTAATGAAGGGCACCCAAGTCCTTGATAGCAAACTCTCGGTGAGTCCAATCAATGAACTGGCGAAGAAGCGTCGAATCATTTCCGGTGAGGATGATGTTATTGACATAAACAAGTAGATAAAGCAATGATGAACCCCTAGAAAGGACAAACAAGGATGTGTCGGTAGAGCTGCAATGAAACTCGAGCTGCGTCAGATAAGTGCTGAATCGCTGAAACCAAGCTCAAGGTGCTTGTTTAAGACCATAAATAGTCTTTCGCATGCGACAAACATACTCAGAATGAACCGGATCCTTATAGCCAACAGGTTGTGCCATATCCACCGGGGCATCAAGAACACCGTTAAGGAAAGCATTCTTGATGTCCAACTGATGAAATGGATAAGAATGCATCATTGCAATGGCTAGAACTGTTCGAATTGTGGTGGCTTTGACCACAGAGTTGAAAGTATGGTCAAAATTGAAACCCAAAATCTGAGAGAATCTATGTGCTACAAGACGTGCCTTATAGCGATCAAATGTACCATCTGGTCTAAACTTCAGTCGATAAACCCATTTGGAGCCAACGACGTTGAAATCCGATGTGCGTGGAACAAGATACAAAGTATGATGCTCCTGAAGTGCTGGAATCTCATCATCCATAGCAGAAACCCATGCTGGATCTTTGAGAGTTATGCGATAATCGGTGGGCTCCTACTAGGCTAGTAGAGCAGCAAGTAAACCATGTGCCATAATATCCGAGTAGTCACAACGCTGAATAGCACCAGTCGCAGATCCGATACTCATCTGATGTTTGCACGTAGGAGGATGAGAAGCCGAGGCGGTTAAAACCCAGGAGAGACTGGTAAACTAGCACCGGTAGAGGATGTCAGAGATGACGATGTCGGACTTGGTGGCGGTGTAGGACCGGTGAAACTGGATCAGAATCCGAGGAACAAATAGTACGAGAAGCAGGTGTCGATGGTGGAGAAACTGACGGAATGGCAAGGACAATTCCACCAGGATCTATAAAAGTCGAGACATCCAGTACCGATAAAGCATAATTTGTCGCTGAGAAAGCAGCTGAGGCAAAGAGAAAATACATCTCGTCGAATCTGGCATGACGAGTGTCATAAACCTTGCTCGTAGAGGGGTCAAAACATCGAAAACCCTTGTACTGAGAGTTGTAGCCAAGAAAAACACAAGGAATGCTCCGTGGATCAAGCTTGTGTGCCGCAAAAGGGCACACAAAGGGATAAACCCAACACCCAAATGGATAAAAAATTTAGTTGTTAGGGTTACGACCATATAGCAACCCAAAAGAGAAGCCCCTTGTAGAACCGACGTAGGCAACGGGTTAATGGTTTAGACAACAGTCGCAAAAGCATCATCCCAATGCTAAATAGGCATATGTGAGTGGAATAGGAGCGTGAGGCCCATTTCTGTGACGTATCTGTGTTTGCGCTCAGCTCGACCATTTTGTTATGGTGTATATGGACACGTAATCTGGTGATGGATGCCCTTTGAGGCAAAATGGGAATATATGCGGGTGTTTATGAATTCCGTGTCACCATCACTCTTAAAACCTTAATTTTGGATGAAAACTGATTCTCGACTAAGGCCTCAAACTGCAAATAAGTGTCAAAGAATTCCGACTTGCGACAAAGTAGAAATAACCAAGTGAAGCATGAGAAATCATCCACAAATAAGGTATAACAAGAAAAATCATTCGACGATAAAAATGGGGAAGGCCCCCAAAAATCACAGTGTATCAAGTCAACCTCTGACAACCTTTGACATTTCACCATAACACAGGGGGCGCAGGTCTGAGATTTATGCAACAAAGAGGAAAGCGAAAGTAAACCAGACTTCTGCAAATTGGAAATAACAGTTGCTGGTACATGTCCAAGCCGAGCATGCCAAAGCTGGTAGGACCCTCGTCCTTTATTTTGTTGTAAAAAGGAAACTAGTGCTAACTCGCCTCTGTCAAGGACGTAAATGTCACCCTCATTGTGGCCCCTGCCCACAACTGTCTTGGAAACTTTGTTCTGAATGAAAAAATTTTGATCATCAAAAGTAACAAAAACATTTAAATCTCCGGTCAGATTAATAATAGGCAACATATTCTTAGTAATCTAAGGGACAACCAGAACATTAGTCAAACATAAATTATCAGAAATCCGCGAATCACCAACATGATATATCTAAAAAGATGCACCATTACCAACAGAATCATGAGAATTACCGGAATAAGGGGCGACACTCTCCAGACCAGAAGAGGAAGACGCCATGTGAGTAGTCGCACCAAAATCAATGTACCAGTAAGATGTGTGAGTGGATGGCTCTAGCTGCATGGAGGATTGAAATTTTTTAGCCAAGTGAGTCGAGTATGTACGACAAGTTTAGGCCAACATCTTGTAACAAGTCGCAGCAAAATGACTGGGACGACCACACCAGGTACAGTGCGGCCGACCGTGGCCCAAACTAGCAACTAGACCTGAATCGGATGAGTGAGTAGGCTAGCCGTCCCTGCCACCTCGGTGACCGCTGAATCTGCCACCCCTGGCGGCGCGTGAACAATACGCGCCGCCGCCACTTGCCTACGCAGGATCCCACGCGCCGCCGGCTGGGGATTTTTGTTAACAGAAAATGTGACTGGCCCTGTTGCCGACACTGAGTGACCCTGCAAATTCTTTTAAAAATGCCTCATGATTTTTGGCGCGATTCAGATGGTCGACATATAATGGTGTGGGGGAAGAATTAATCAAGGGGGCAGAAAAATCTTTAAATTTAGATCCGAGAAGAGTAAAAAACCAAATAATTAAATCATCATTCGATATAGGAGAGCCCATAAGAGATAACTGCTCAAAAATATCTTCAAATTTGAGATGAAGTTCATGAACAGTACTAGTCTTACGTATACCATGAGCATCGACACGAAGACGGAGAATGGTGGATGTGCTGCTATTCTGAAAAATTGCTACATTGCTATCCCAGATCTCTTTAGCAGTCGAATAGTCAGGAATCTCAGCAAGAGATTCAGGAGTGAGGGAAGAGAACAGGAGACTGCAGACTCTTTGATCTCCATCAACCCACTGATCATACTCCTCTTTTGCTTTGACTGCGCCGGAGGGAGATGCTGTGACGGCGACGAAGGAGAGGGTCGGGTCGGCCGGCGGCAGAAGAGGGAGAGTCGGATATGGATTGGATCCATCAAGAAATTCATACAGTTTCTGGGGTTTGAGAACATAGTCAATTTGACGTTTCCAGAGAAATAGTTGGAGGAGGTGAATTTAATTTTTATCATATGGAGAAGGGTATTATATGATAATTTTTCACCGTCCATGATGAATAGTGGTGGCGGAAAAATTTGATCGGAGAGGGAGGAAATTGATCTAAAATGTGTATCAGCCTAACGGAGAGGATAAAAAAAAATTGGCAAGGCAAATAATGGACGGCTAATGATGTTTGGCAAAGAAATTATTGGCAAAGAAAGGAGTTTAGAAATTTTGTTTGATCGAAGAAAATATCACTGGAAAGTAGTGGCGGTGGAATGGGGTAAGATTTTTAGGATTTCAGGAGATTGTCAAATATTGTATTACTAACCAAGATAAACAGAGTACAGTAAAAAAATTCTAATATAATTAAAACTCTAGTATGATCGTTAGACCATGTTTATCGGTCACATTTCCCATTTAAAAGAAATGGGAAATTTTGGCATGATGGCCCAACCCCAAAAAAAAGGGGCCAATTTTGACCTTTGAATAATGGAGAGGTTGGACATGGTGGATGCCACATGTCCCAATCCTATTAGCTCAAAATATACTAAATCTAATCATTTTATCTCTTTATCTATATATCTGATTTTATATTTATTTTTTTAAA